>WUAW01007453.1:58773-72498 GCA_017165845.1 Thaumetopoea pityocampa | reverse complement strand
ATTTAATTACTCGTTGACGTAATTTTACTAGCGTACCTACACATGTTTCATCTAGGATAACATTACTCCTAGTATTAATTTAACGTTTTTGGACAATATTTATACGTTCGTTTTGTGTCGGATTCTTGTCGTTATCATTAAATTAAAAACCTTTGAAGTTTTGATCGCATAAAGTTATATAGAAATCCGTTAACTAAAATTAAGTTAATCACTATTCTAATCAATGTTCTGTTACTTTAATATAATTTTACCGCCCAATTATCGCCGCAATATTACGAAAATAAAAGTGATTTTCACAATTTCCCGCTGTGTGTGGTGGCCAGAACGCATGCGCGGAATAAGTAGGGCGCGACGATGCGGCTCAGTCCTCTCTCGGACGCGCGCGCGCTAATTAGATGCGTTATTGCGATTAACTTGACACTACAACAACATTGTTTTTTTTTGTAATATTTAATGGCTTGGTAAGACCTTTAAGCCAACAACATTGTAGTTTGCCAACGGACTCGCTTTGGAGTGCAACTTTTCGTCATAGCTAAGTTTTTTGGAATGTAATTCAATTTAAATATTAAAGTTACATGTTTGATGGCCATGAATATAATTTTTAAATGATTCTGCTAGGTCGGATGAATACGTGACTCGCACAGCCGGGCACACGGGCCATGGAAGAACGCGTGCAGGTTTTAGCGATTTCAAACCCCCACATAAACCTTGTACCATGCCCTCAACATGGCGATATGCATTAGGTATTTTCTGCACGATAAAAAAGTTGTTTAACTAGATGCCCTATGTTTTTTTTTAATCAGCCACCTTCGTTTTATACTTCTGTTTGCACTGTTTGTATTTTCTTTAGCTTTTTGAAATATGTACCCATCAATATTTAATGATAATAATTTAATTTGCCTATATTACCATTATAAGTAGTCATGGGTATTTTAGATAAAAAGTCTGATTCATAGAAATTAGTTTGCTATGATCTAGGTGACAAAAATATTTAAGTAATAATAATTCAATTAGGTATATATGTACAACGTGTCGATTTTCTTCAATGATTTTTCCAACAATAGCCACATTATCTTTAGTTACCGCTACTGTGGAGGTCGTCACGAATCTTATCACAGAGAAATACGCGACCACAATTACATTCAGTGTGTTACCGCTGACTGACAGTGTTTAAAATATGGTGCTTCATACAAAATCAATTGAAGATAAGTATGACATATTTGCGGAAAAAGAGAACTTTTAAAAAAGGAATCTTCGTGTTAAATCTATTTTAAGAAAGAATATATTAAATTACTTATAAGAAATACATGGCGGGGCATATCCCGACGAAAATTGCATCGTGTGGCATAAAATTCTTAAAAATATTCAAAATTCAAATATTCATGGTTATCCAGCCCTATTCAACTATCATTGTGGCATTTGTGGCCCATACAAGTAGCTACCCTATCCTAGTTTAACCTACGAGTGTTCTATAATGTTTGGTAATATTATGATGATATTATTTGTGTAATTATTTCGTTACTATTGTGTACATAAATTTACAGATAACACGGTCCGTCTGTAACCGTAGTTTCACAAGGCTTTGCTCGGACAACATGAGAAAGTTACAACAATTAACGAATTTAAAACGTTCTAACATCAAGCTACGTGATATGACGAATACGTATCGTTCAACGAAGCTAATATTAATAGGATGATATACTCTGTAGCTTCAATCAAAAATACTCCAAAAAATTAAATAGTTAATACAAGAAAACTTGAAACGTATCGCTTGTGCACCACAATTAATAAAAATAATGGCGCATGAGATCGGCCGCCTGTCTCTTCCTACTCCTTCCAAGATAGTATTATCCTATATCCTATAGTTCTTTTCCCAAATTACATAATCCTTGCTCAATACATCTTTCCTACCTCTTCCTTTTTATTTTCCTTTTTGTGGGAACGCAATGAAGAACTTTTAACATTTTTGAACCTCATAAAATGGCGGCGTCGTGGTTCGCCACCCGATTCGTCTCGTTTCCTGCGGGGGCAAAAAGTGGGCTAACCAATAACCACGGATAACCAATTTGCTACATTAAGCGACCGTAGCAAGTGGAAAGAAGTGGTCTCTGCCTACCCCAACTCTTCGCTAGTATAGTGGCCAGTGTCCCCACCGACCACATGGGAGACCAGGGTTCAATTCCCGCCGGAGAGACAGGGAAAAAGGCTTTATTGTATCTATGAGATCGACAAATGATCAAAATTCCAAAACCATGCGCGCCCATTTTAGGGTGATTGGGAACGAAATTGGCAGGAACGGGTACAAGGCAAGACTGCTACGCAATTTTCATGCGCTTGAGCCGTCATCGCTTCACGTCACGGACCAGAACCTACCTGACGAGCTTCATTGTATCCGGCGCTCAAACACCTTTAGCGTTGAAGAACTCGAACGATAACACCAGAAGGCCCGTCCTTGCCGCCAAACTCAGCCTCGTGTGTCTATCTCATCCATATAGGAATTAATTGTCGGTGATGCGAAAATACTGCATGGCTCTAGCGTAACAATAGCGTCATTCCATCTCATCATCTTCTCGTGGATACTGTGAGGACCAGCTGAGGGATGTACCAGGATAATGGGCAACAGCGTCATCCTGCAATAATAGAGTCAAAATCTACTGTGATCTCCAAAACGCCTGCCAAGCGTTTAGATTGTGGTTAATCCCACCTCTTCAAGGAGGAGGCCTGTATACAGCAGTGGAGGCTGATGGTGATGATGATGATGATGCAATAATCACAGTTTTTGCTGATCCTATTACTGGTGACGATGATAGGGAAGAAACAGCATTATAAGTTACCGACCTAATATTACCTCTATCCATCTCATGCGATGAATGGTGGGAGGACGAACTGGGTGGTGCACCAAGACATTGGGCAGCAGCGATATCTTGCGATTCAACTAACATTTCAAAGACGCTTCCCAAACATAGAAAATAACAAATCCCTCCTTTTTGTGGAGGAAATCAATGATCAGCTGTTATTTTCCACAGACTTTTAATGTTATTGATGTAACAAACGACCAAGATGTCACCCTGGTGCTAATTAGCCACTGCCGCTATAGGCATCTAGAAAATATTGGAGATTGATTAATACAATATTTCCCTGAGGACTGAGTTGTGTGTACACGTGTACAACTGAACCTGTGTTCAATTCCATAATATTTTAACTGATATATTTCATGCTGTTAAAGAAACTCATTTCATCACATCATATCAGCTCACAGGCAACCATTGCTGGACATAGGCCTCCTATAACAATCGTCACATTGAGCGACTCTGGGCCGCTCGCATCACCGATTGTCCATGACTTTAATTAGTTCATTGGACCATCTGGTTTTGGGTTGAATCACCACACGCTTTTCGATCCGGGGCGCCACTCCAACACTTTGGAATCTCAATGTAACCATTTATTGAACCCCATCGATACTGCCAACTAGGAACATGAAAAAAATCCATTTTTTAATAATCAAATTTTAAAGTAAATTTTTAAATCATTTTCTTAAAAGTTTAAATTGTCAACATGTGCTATCTTTGTTAAAGCATAAACAATTTTTACTTTTTTTCAAGCTCGTGAAATTCCAATTTGATATCATTTCGTTAAAAAAGATCGTGTATTTGTTGAGTATGAGTAAATATCTAACATCCCAACTATTTTGAGTATGAGTAAATATCTAACATCCCAACTATTTTGAGTATTTGTATAAAGCCCCGTTGGGTCTTCTTTTATCTCGAAAGACTTCCATTTCTAACAAAATTCTACACGGCTCTACTTGACACAGTGTTTATTAGAATCATATGTCGAAGTGGCAATATAGATAGTATGTGTGTGTGGAACTAGATTGAAAACGGAACAATACCATTAATTTGTGTGCAATAAATTTGTATGGTTACAAAATTGAATTTAATAGTGAAACCTTATTATTCCTTAGCAAACACGCCTTCCGCCACACTTGCGTCACCGTTTTGTTCACCATTTTATTTTTATTTACAGAGCATAATGCCGACAGAGTTCGTCTGGGGCAATAAGCTACTCTATTATTATAAACCCACTTGTCCAAACACAAACAATACGATATTATTATTCTGTGAAAACCCGCAAGGCCGTAAAAGTTGTTCATGCAAGGTGCAACGTATTTTAACACAGGTAGATAATATTATATATGTATATTTTATAATCTAGCCTTTGCCCGTGGGCCCGCTTGCGTGGCCTTCTTAACATTAAATCTATACTAATATTATAAAGAGGTAAACTTTGTTTGTTTTTAAGTTTGTATGTAAGAAGTAATCTCCGGAACTAAAGATCCGATTCTAAATTTTTTTCACTGGTAGCAAACTACATTATTTCTGAGTGCTAAAGGCTATAAATTAAATTTATATCATGCGTATTAGCCGAACTATTACCATGTTTGTTTAGCGAGCCGGAAAGCGCTACGATTACGAAGAAATTATAGCGTACGCCCGAGAGGGTTTTCGAGTAGATGGGCAGTCTACGTGGGCGGAGCAGCGGGCAACAGCTAGTTCAATATATGACTGTAATCCCATTCTACCCGGATAAATGCAACGTAAGTATAGTGTTTTAAAATTAAATTTTAAATTGATATTTAATATAACTTTTTTTTATATATATTTTTTTAAGACAACTCCCGCATTAGAATTAATTCCTGTGTCGCGGGCACTTTACAAAGTTTCAAATAACGGAAACACAGAACACCCAGACTCAGAACAACAATTAGTGGTTCACACAAAGTTGTTGTCCCGTATGGGGATCGAACCCACAACACTCGACAGCGTAGTAGACGTTTAAACCACTGCACCATCCGTGCAGTCAACTTTGCTTTGTTATTAGTAATTTTATTTTTACTTTGTATACTATGCAACTGAACTATGCAACCTAAACATTATCATTAAAAAGTTAAAGCTAGCATCAAGTCCTTATGATGCTTGTAATTTGACATAATGCTGAGCTGAATACATTTTTGGGCCGTTTTCTTTTTGACAGATTAATTGTTAAAAAATCAATTTTGCTGCCTATAAATTCAATTTTTAAATATAACTGTATAGGCACAATCCCTCGCAGATATTTTTCACAAATTGCCACTTTACTGAAACGAAACTTCTTTTACTCGAGTGAAAATTCGGTCAAAAATTAAATAAAGCCATCAAATAATTGTGCATTAATTACTTCATTTCAGGTTTGCACAGTAGTGTATCATACTATCCAGACCTGAAATAAAGCCAATGACGGCTGAGTAATATCTAAAGGATGAGACGAAGCCGAGTGATTCCGTAGTGATTTTGAAAGGACTAGGCACCGCCAGCCTCTTCCTTTTTACACGCTTTATATTAGCTTGACTTGTATCTATCTATCTATATAACGGAATCTTTGGACACGATTTTCACCCACATAAAACTATCGGATCGATTTGAAACTTTGCATACTTCTAAAGGACCGATGACAATACAATAATTTGATAAATTTTTTCAAAGATCCCGGCCAGGATCATCAGGATATTAAAAAAAACCGAACTAAAAATGAAAAATAAATAATAGTTTAAAAAAACTAAAACAACACGCTTTATAATAAAACCAAACTAATTAATAAAAAATAATTTTACAATCAAAAGCGTGGGGTGCGCTATATCAATTAATATATTTGATAATAAACAGATATTGCCAAAAGTAGTCTCCAAGAAGAAAACGTAAGAGTCATAAAAAGCACCCCACGCTTTTGATTGTAAAATATTTTTTTTATTTTTTAGTTCGATTTTCTTATAAAGCGTGTTGTTTTAGTTTTGTTAAACTATTATTAACTAAGAGTTCGACAGAGACTTGTATACGACTTCTTTCTTCAAATAACGGCAATTTTTTTTATCAAATAACTTAAAATTGTAATAAACTTGTAAATATATCCGCAATACAGTATCTAATTTTTATTTGCATTAATTCAATCATATGCGGTCTTAGTTCTTTTTTAAACTTTTCAAAAAAAATGCGCATTCAGTTTTAAAAATAATAATATCATGTACTTACACACCTAATTTTAGTGTATCCTTTAAAAAGCATGCTAGCGCTCTAATAATAATAAAAAAAAACTGTTCAAAAATTTCTGGTCGTGTTAGAAATTACTGGCGTAATATTTCGTTGCGTATCGAAAGAGCCGACATATGGTTTTTTTTAAAGCGATCCAAGTCAGAGAAAGAGAAAAGTATGATGTGTTATTAAATCAGTAGTAAATTCTTTATCAGAATAAAGAATTTACTACTATATCCATAACACATCAATAGAAAAATGACAAAATTAAACATTTCATAAAAAAATGAAATAAATTCGGTTTTGTATAAAATGGCGGTTCCATTATAATGTGAGAATTAACAAGCTGTGGCCCAGTTGTCTATGGGCCTATATAATATGGCGTAACAATCGTGTCAGTGATTCGCCGGGTTTTACGACGCGACGATTGTAACGTCTGAGCGGCTCTTCTAGTGATTAGCGTCTGATTAATGGCCGTGAATGGGTCAACAACTTGCTGGTCTGTTCTTTCTAGTATGATGTCTCGCGCATACTAAACTTTTGTTAAATCTATTTGACCAATATCTGATAAAGTTAGACATGATATTTATTTACACTTCGTACACTATACATGTAAAGGCAGACATAATGGTTAGGGTTGCCAATCTTTGAATAGTGCACAGATATGAGGTAGCAGCAAATAAAAATGTACACGTAATCCAGACTTGAAAAATAGTAAACTAATTTTTTCAGTTCCTTCATCTTCACAGTATTTATAACAAATGACAAATGGTCAGTATACTACCGTCATAAGACAAAAGGACACATTTGACAATTCTTGTAAAAAAAAATAGGCTGATGCACATTTTGTACTGTTTCTAAATATTCATATACAACTTATTTACAAAAAAAAACATGACTGCTCTCTTATAATGATAGTATTATATACTGAAGCTTACCTTTATAAACCTACGCACGTTTGTTCTTGAAGTGCGCATTTTCTTTAATAAATATTTTAGTAACTCCTTAGTGTTTTAATTTCTGTCAGGCAATCCATAGACAATTGCTTGGTAAACTTGTTTCTATTATTATTTTACTTAATAAAACTAACACAGTGCTGATATCACAATCACGCTGAAGTCTTTGGAGAACATAAATAGGATAAGAAAATTGTTTTACTATCTTGAATGTGGATAAAAAAAATTGCATAAAACGTTTCAACAAACACCATTGCCAGCAGTAATTGTTTAATAACAAAACGAGTGCTGGTAATTAATATGATCCGGAAATACTCTGTGTCGGTTATTAGATTTTTTCCAATTAGAACAAATTTCTCGCATGTGGAATTTGCAGATAAAATTCAAGATAATGATATTGCGGACACATTTTATTTCACACACGTCGATCTATCCCTAAATTATAACTTAGCCCTGCGTCTCGGATACTAGACAACTATAAAGAATACGTACTTACTTATACAGATAAATGCTAATTACATAGATAGATAAATATCTATAACTCGGGGACAAACATTCGTGCTCATCATACAAAGTTTGTTCGAAATTCTAACCCTGGACCAATTGGCACAGAAAGCAAAGTCACTGCCACTGAGTCGTCAATATTTGTATACCTACCGGGTGATACGATGATAAATGTCGACAGTTGATAATATGTAAAATAGAACCGGTTATTAGACGGGTCCATATCATTACATCATGAATGACTTTATATCATGGTTAAACAAATAAACATACAGCTCGCCTCATATTATGCCTCTGATGTATGTGATTGTGGAAATATACATCATCATCCATCCCCAGCTCATATTCGTTCTCACTACAGGGACACGGACCTCCCCTAATCAGGGGGGATTGAGCCATAAACTACCACGCGCGTCTATTGCGCACACCCATACAAGTAGGCAGGATTCCTCACGAGTTTTCCTTCTCCGTTAAGTACACTGATATCTACAATGTAGACCGTACATGAATTAGAACTAACTCAGTGGTACGGGACCGGGATCGAATGTATGTCCCCTTTGATCGGAAGTCGTGTCCGACACCGTTAGACATGACGTACATTACCATCTAACCGAAAAACAGCAGAGTTCAAAGCAAAATTCAAATCAGAATATATTTAGTGGTAAACTTCATGAAAATGTAACTAAACGTAGGTACTCGTAATGACAGATTTAAGAGTGCGTATACTACTTATTAAATTAAACAAATTTTGAACAAAATTAAATTAAAAAAAAATAGTCCCCAGACAAACGATCGTCACACCGAACTTTATAATATGATAAACAAACGTGCAAAATGAATTTGTAATTTCCGTCACCCCCAGTCCATGAAACGTCCCCACTATAGGAGTACGAACCTCCCCCCTAGTAGAGGATTAATATTTTTATTGACTAAAAAAAATATTTTGTACAAATCTCAATGGAATTACAAAACATAACAAGTAATAATGAAGAAAGCTACTAAAAATCTCAACACATATAATTGTAAGGCTAACCGTACAATGGCTACTATCGCTTTCACAGTAGTTTCTTTAACTAATAGTTTCTTTAGTCGATCTTGTATTAGTTACAGAAAGCAACCAGCGATTTAATCGCATGTATTGAAATTTACACAGACACGTAAGCGATCGATCCTGTTTAAACAGATGATTATCTAATTCAACTTGCGAGTAGGTGAGGTCGCTTAAAAAACAAAGCATCAAGTAAATAAAAATTTAATAAAAATTATATTGCATATTTCAGTAATCAAAATTTAACTAATTAATAAATTACAATTTTCTCCTACGCCAAGTGTTATTGCTTCTTTGGAATTACTTCCGAACTGTGTGAGTTGTGCAACCATTGGAATGATGCAACGCATCCGAGACTCGTCTGATGATGCCAATTGGTATTATGGGTGGTAGTGAGCGCTTACCACCAGGCGATATTGTTTTTCCTCTCAACTCTAAAAATAATTAAATATGTAGATGTCCCTACATCCAAACGATAAGCTTTTGAGGACTCATCTCAATTATATATATGTCATTAGAACTAATAAATCCTCATATATATTATGTAGTATATATTTGGTTGGTGCATATGAAATCTCAGAATTTTTTTTACATGCAAACGTTTCTCTTCCTGTTTTCGTTATGCTTTTATTTTTGGCATAACCTTGTTTATAGTCGTACTGTCCATCGCCTGAGTCACATTTCAACACAGGAAATTTTCTCAAAAGTGTTTCCTTTTGTATTTTTATTTTTTAAATTTTGTAAAAATACCGAATAAAAAACCGACAGAAATTCCACCGCTATTTGTGTAATTTTTTTGTATATTTATAAACTCGGTAATAATGCTGCAAAAGTTACACGCAGCATAAACCAGGCCTTTGGGGAGAATACTGTTAACGTTCGAAAAGTGCAGCGTTGGTTTGAAAAATTTCGGTCTGGTGATTTTTCACTACATAACGAATCGCGAGAATGACCCAAAACAACCGTGAAAAATGATGATTTGAAGGCATTGGCGGAAGCGAATCCAACTGTATCCACGAGGGAACTTACCTACCAGGGTGGAAGTTGACCATAGAACGATATTGCGACATCTTTCTGAAATTATCAAAGTGAAAAAAATGGATAAGTGTGTAACACGCGCGAACTAACCAAACGCACCGAACAAACATCGCAGAGAACAATTGCGTAATTAAATGAATATGAAGTTTTGCAGCACCCAGCCTATTCACCGGATCTCTCGCCAACCGGTTTTTATTTTTTTTAACATTTGGATCTGTTTTTGTGGGCTAAGCAGTATGAAAATTAAAACAGTCTGAAAAATTCGATATCAGAACTTATTGATTCTAAAGATCCATTTTTTTTTTAAGAGAGGCATCTTTAGTTCCTTTCGAAAAGTGCATTGAAGCGAATGGAGCATACTTTAATTAAATAAATAACTTGTAAAAGAAGGTATGCACAGTTTTATATATTCACTTAAAAATCCGACATTTCATATGCACCAACCTTAGGTATACTCAGAAATGCATTATGAGTTATTGGACACTTCAGCAATTACCTACTAGAGCAAGTATCGTTCAAACAAGATTAGCCAATGTACGATTAGCCTAACCGATGAGATATGACGTCACACGGACAAGATGGCTGCCCACGATCATGTGTGTAGAGTTAGGTAAAGTGCAGTGACCCCGGCCAATGTTAATGTCAGCTGTTAAGAAGATGCGAGATGTAACTGTCGGCCTATGGGCCGTGTTATGGATGTATCGTATTACCCGATAATATCAACTTTTTCAGTGTTCGACAAATACTTAAGCAGTCAGTCCTAAAGGACATATGTATAGTAGTGAAGTTTATGTATTATAATTAAAAAGTATAAAAAACATTCTAAAATCTTTTAGTTCTGACATAATATCACAAAAATCTAGTACCGATCCGTATTTAGTAGGTACACAACAAAAAAACAAAAAAATGTCGCTTAAAAGTGCTTTGTGTTGTTAGAAAATACGTACATTTGTTTGACTAACATTTCAAAGGTTTTTTTTTTAATTATTACTTCCACATTCGGCAAATAAAATAAATGATTCGATTATTGCTGTTCAGTCTCTGGGTTATACTAGCCTGTTAGAATCGTAGTTTTACTTCGCGTTACTTAAAATATTGCTGATAATTTTAGAATTTATTTATATAGAATTTTAGTCGTTGATAATAAACAGACGTTTCCTCTTAAAACAGGTCATCTAAATACCTGCAGAACTTCAAACATTTAGGCTAATAGATTTTGTTTTTTAACTACTTAGCTGAGAGCTGTCAGCTACGCTGCAATTAGTGTGGAAAGCGATGAAAGTGTTTCGTTTTCACGTACAAATTTGCAGAAGAATCAGCGCTAAACGGTTTGCATTGTTCGGCAGAGCTGCGATGCGTTAGATTAGATTGTTGGCCTATATTTATCATGACTTCAAGCGTCTAGGAACGTATTACCAGCAGTAGGTAGTGCGTCCGTGGACACTTAGGTGGGTGATTTGCCTGTACTATATATTTATATTAAAAATAACTTCCATTAAACAGATCATCAGTAAACTCTCAGTTAGAAAATTAATGATGTTTTTTTTTTATAAAAAGACAACTCCCGCATTAGGATTTAATTCCTGTGTCGCGGGGACTTTACAAACATTCAAATAACGGAGACACAGAACACCCAGACTCGGAACAACAATTTGTGGTTCACACAAAGTTGTTGTCCCGTGTGTGGATCGAACCCACAACACCAGACAGCGCAGTGGACGCTTAAACCACTTCGCCATCCGTGCAGTCTAATCCAAGTTTATACCTATGATATATTATTCATTTTTAATTTACATTCGGATCAAACCAGCAGGTGTATCATCTTGTCTTGACTATTTTGTAGATGTTTACGAATAGTGCCTAAGATACAGGGAATCCTAATAGAGGTATACCAATATGTGTTTGTGGAATATAAGAAATAATATTGTGAAAATGTGTTCAGCAATGGAGCAAAGGTTCGAGGAAGCCACGAGTGTCAGAATAAATTAAAAAATCTCTCAAAAAGGCAGTATTGATTTGCCGCCATGCCCAGGCTTCTCAGTTGGTTAATTATGGTAGGGTCAAAAATACCAATTTATGCTAAAAAGCGAAGAATAAGTAGGCAAAAAGTACTCTATTTCTATATTCTATATCGGAAAAGACACAAACACTGTCTATTAATCCGATATCACATACAAATTTATACAAGAAATTCCTTTTTTCATTATACATATATGTTGGTTAGTTAGTGGAACAATATTATAAAAAATATTTAAATATATAGCTTTTTAATGTATCGTTGAATATTTTAAAGAAAAATAATAAATGTATGTATTCCAATTATACTTTAAAATATTAAGTTTGCTTTAAAATATTAAGCTATTGTATAAAGGAGAAAAATATTGCTATATTTTTCTCCTTTATACAATCTACGAAAACTTCATCTGTTGTTGCCATAATGAACTAAAGAAAAAAGTTAATGAGCTAAAAATCCTTTTGCGTGAAATGGCGGAATCTGCTAGAGGATGTCTTAAACATTAAATTCACCTTTAAATATTGATTACGTAGTTTATAAATAATTAAAAATAAAATTATCAGAATTCAAAAGCGTTGTATGTTTTCTACTGTCTTGGCATCAACTGGCAATGAATCCCTTGGACATTAGATACATATTATGTACAAAGTTTTAAATAAATAAAAGATTTAAGCTGCTGTAAGTGACACAACCTTGCACTTATAAATAACCCTGACTCGTGACGTAAATCAAATAATAACGATCGCCAACCCTGTCAGTGAGAGGCGCGGAGCGGTGGGAGCGGTGGAGCAGAGCACTTCTCGTTGTATCTCGAGTCTCAGCACAATGCAATCACCGCGGCCATCTGAGAACAATCGCGCTGTGAACAAATATTACGGAAATGCATATAATTAAACCACTGCTTCCGTAAAATTTTCGCTAAAATCATCCTATAAATACATACATACACTTAAGCCGATATCCCGTAAGGGTAGGCAAAGACCATAGTACATTACAGTCACGCCTCTTTCCCATTGAGGTGAGCAGATACCACTTCTTTCCACTTTAATGTAGCAAAGTGGCTATCCACAGCCCACATTTCGCCCCCGCGGGCAACGAGGTGTATCGGATGGCGAACCACGACACCGCCATTTTATAAGGTTCAAAAGTGTTAAAGTTCCTCATTGTGTTCCCACGGCTTAGTGAAGAGGAAAGGAAAGAGGATGAGGTAGGAAAGATCTATTGAGCAAGGAATACGGAATTTAGGAAAAGGACTATAGGATATAGGATATTACTATCTCGGAAGGAGTAAGAGAATACAGTAGTACCTTGGGGGGGGCCATGTTTTCTTAGCCATATACTTAAGTCTATTGTCCGGACAGGCTAATAGACTGAGTACTCGCTGACTCCTATAAATATAAATGAAATTTATTATTTAATCTATAACGAAATGAATGATCAATGTTGTTGAAGACCTTGATATGATCACGTCGGAATATTTTCTTGATAAAATATTCGATGTACAAACACGGCCCGTTTACGATTTTATTATATGTATAGATAGAAGATGTATAGATTATATGTATAGATTTTAACCTCCGGCGTGTAGGGGTCAAATGTGCGCTATTTCAGAAAAAAATAACCACACCCTTGCGAAGATAGTTTTTTAACGAATTAATGTGGGATTTTTTAAATAAAATTCAAAAATTGTGCATAAGTTTGGAAGGTTTTTTTAATTTTCACCAGATTCATTTATTTTGCGATTGTATCAAGCCTAATTCGTCCCTCCAATAGTATTAAAAAAAAATTAAGACATTTGTTATGAAAATCGTAAAACGGTAGTTTTTCCTATATATTATAATAACTCAGTATGAAATCCAATAGAATCCTTATTTTTTGTGTATTAATTAATTAATTAATACACAATTTCCTGTAACCTTCATTCGTGCACGATTTTATAATAAAAAATAAATAATACAACAAAATATAAAACGTACAGCTAACTGTACGTTTTATATTTTGTTGTATTATTTATAACCTAACCTGACCTAAGTCAGGGAGTACTTAGTCTTTTAGCCTGTCCGGCAAATAGACTTATGTATACGGGTAAGCGACCCCGGC
>WUAW01007453.1:29693-54132 GCA_017165845.1 Thaumetopoea pityocampa | reverse complement strand
GGAAAAAGGCGTGAGCGTATGTATGTAGCTTACGTACAAATGGTTGAAAATTTTTTTCATTGTGAGAATTGTTCTTTGCTGCACATTGGCTTTTACAACGTTATCACGTTTGGCCTGAAGACATCCATCACAGAAAATAGGCCTCCTCGTACAGTACAGTGTAACAATGAATAATTTACGACCTCTCCAATCCAAAGTTTAGCCGCGTCATTGGACAAGCTGGACAAGTATAAGGGCGCGAGCCTATTGTAAGGAGATTCTCAGTTTACTTACTATATACAGTTTGAGAAAACTGATTATATTATAGCTTTATTATTTACTAAATAGAAGTAGGTACTGGACGACAAGTTTCGCTCGGCACACTTTCTGAGAAATTAATTACTAGCTACTTGACAACAGATGGCACTACAAAACAGTTAATCAACTGGCCTATAAGTACTTTAATATTCTATGAGATGGCGTTAGCAAAAAATTTTATTTGTATGAAAATTATTATCTAATTAAAAGAAATATATAGTTAATTTCGATGTATAAAAAAAAACTACAAAATCTCCTAAGCTGAATTTATTAAGATATTTGCCATTTCACACTGAAGAAGTTCATTAATTTTAGTGTGTAATAACAATTCCCAAATCAACCTAATCTATAACACTTTAAAAGAATAAGTACTTGGTAATTAGACTCTAGAAAATTAATATATTTTTTATAATGACTTACTTATACTGCTGATGTCATTAAAAAATTCTTAAAATTATGGAACTGACGGTTTTCTCACAATACAATCTAGTTGAGATAAATTCAACAGTGCTCATTTTCTCAAGATCCTTGTATGTTTCGAGGACTGACTGGTTGGACGAGGACAAGTAATATAAATTTTACATCTATACTGTGACAAAAATATATTAATCTTCGTTTTGCTAGAAAAATAGTAGCGTTATCTATCGCTGATTAATACATATAAATCAGATCTACTTAAAACAAAAAGTAAGTATACATTGTCGTAATAGTGCAATATAGTTCACATAGATGGAGCTATATATGTATATATTACTATATTCAACGCACAGTAAAATATTTTAATAAAAAATGATTAAATGCGCTCATTACTATACTAAGTTTTGCCCGCGGCTCCGCCCGCGTGAATGTCGGTTTTCCGCTACATGGGAAATCTTGATACAATCATACATTTATATAAAACTAGCTTTTGCCCGCGGCTTCGCCCGCGTGAATGTCGGTTTTTCGCTACATGAGAAATCCCGAAACAATCATTGATTTATATAAAAAATCTAAGACCACCTTTACTTGACCTCTCGTACCTAAGCGGCTACTACTAAAACAGGGATCAATCTATCTTCAATTCTAGTGGACCGATTTTGATGAAATATGCCGCATTAATTAAGCCGGAATAGTACCTTTAAGACTGTAACAGTTTAATTAAAATCTACCCGTTGGTTTTTGCGTGAAGCCTAAATAAACAAACAAACAAACATCGATGGATTTGGCTTCAGAAGCCCTTTTATTAATCGATCTGAGTAGTTTTTTTTTAATTTCTTTAATTTAAAAAAATTGACATTAAACAATTTTATAATAACAGTAATAGATAGATTGATAATCTAGTAGTAACAGACACGACTTACTATCGAAAGGACATGGGTTCGATCCCGAATCACTGAGTTATTCCTAATTCAAGGACGGTCTACATTATGGACACCAATTTTCTCAACGAAGGAAAGCTTCGTGAGGAAACCTACGTGTCCCCATCATATAAATATAATACGTAAAAGAACGAAAAGTTATTATGGCGTATCCTGTAGTTGATATCTTCGAGCCGATGATCGCGATACAGTGTTGTTACTTATTCCTCAGCGTGTACACAAGATATAGGACTAACGAATAATAAGACCGAATCCTAATCAGTCTTCGACAACTAAAGCCATAATAGTCTATTGAACTGTCAGCCGGTAATAGGTAGTCTAATAAACAGTTTCCATCATCCTCAGTTTATATTAGTTCCCACTACAGGGACACGAACCTCCCCTGATTAGAAGGGGGGGAGGGCCGTAGTCTACCACGCTGGCCTAGTGTGGGTTGGTAGACTACCGTTTTATATAGGTAAATCGTATTCGAATTCTAGATCTCAGAGTAAGTAGTACAAAGCTTCTTGAAGGTTTCTACAAAATTAAATATACTTACACCTTTTTACATTAAAATTCTTGAACTACTAAAGCCATGATAGATCTGTTGAGCTATTTGAGTGATAATATTATATGTAAATGATAATTTGGAGTTCAAAATGCTTCTCGGTTACACCACAAGAATGTATCAGGATAATGATCATGGGCATCAGCGTTATCCTGTTAATCAATCTACTGCGATCTTCGAAACGCATACCAAGCGTGGAGATCGTAGAAGATCCTTCATTTTTGAGGAGGCCCATGTCCAGCAGTGGACTTCCAACGGCTGATGATGATGATGTGCTTCGCTTCACTTATATAGAGGGGCGAATCTTCGTAGATTGAAGTCTGAAAATCTTAATGAAATGGCAACGTACTGGCAGAGTCTGTGGAATTAGTCTCCCCAAGGCAGGCATTTTTCACCACTAATTTTTTTAACGAGGAGAAACGCTTGCTGCTTACCGCCACCGTGTCGAAAGTCCGGTCTTGTGGGACTTGCACCCACTAAAACCACTCAACATTCAACTCTTCCAAAGCCACACGATCACGAAATTCGCGCTAGCATAACATTGTCGTGTTTCAATTGAGCTGGTCGTTAAGAAAGCCGCAGAACGCGTGCGTAAGGCGACCTCCCTCGATCCCTCTCGCTGAAGACAAAGTTGCCGGCATAATGCGTGGGCCAGCAACGATTTCCGGTAACTGTAGTCAGCCAGAGGGATAGGATGTTACGAAGACATGGCCGATGCACGACCCTCCAAGATCTCACGGTGGAATTCCCGCAAGGGTAGACTACTAGTGATTACTACGGGCCAATATTGGGGTCGGCGACTTATAGTCAATAGGTGCTCTACCCACATTGGAGCCCCCATAGAAGACTTGAGGCAATACTAGCGTAATCGCCGACAGAACGTCTGGTGCTCAAAGTATGGAAATAATCGCAGAGACCGCTTGGTTGGAAGCATCTCTTTAATATAGCGGTTTAATCCTTTACCAGCATTACTCCATTACTCGAGTTCATACTCACTGAATCATTCTCTAATTCAGGTCACGTATAGATACTGTAATTTTTAAATCCACAAAGGTAATTTATTCTATTGAACTTTACATAAAAAGCCAAAATTTTGCACAACTAGAAGTCACATTGATTATAAACTGTAACGCTATTTGGCTTTTTATCTAAGCTCATGGATAAGGAAATTAAACAACAGGTAGGTTGAAACAAATATTTATTTAAATATTGTATTAACAATTATGTAAAGGTTGTCTAACCCCCATCCATTTTTATAACGGTCTAATCATTATATTTAAACAAAATGTACATAAGTACAAAAGATTTATAATTTGTACCACAGAGAATGACTTCCTTATGCACTTCGATTTTTATTTATTATAATCTATTATATTAAAAAAATGAAAATGTACTAGGGAATTATTGTGGTACAACATTTTATTCAATTTATTATTTTAACTTCTGAACTGTTGTATTCTTGCAATATTTTTTCTTTTAGTTCTTTCTTCTAATTTTTATTTGAAAAAAAAAATTATAACTTTTATGTATTTTTATATAAATTATTATTTCTCCACTACCACCGGTTCGGAACCTACTATCGACTGAGAAGAACCGGCAAGAAACTCAGCAGATAACATTGTAGTTAGGTGAAATAATATTTACGTACAACACATTTTTATTTATATAAATAGCTAATTTCTTTTTAGAACAAATTATATTTATGTTTGTTATATTTATGTTCTTATGTTTATTATATTTAAAAAACAACGTACTAGGTGAGAGGTATTTTTTTGTAATAATATATTTTATTGTTTTAACATGTGAACTCTTGTCTTCTTGCAATATATTTTACAATTATTTTTTATTGTTACAATTCGGTTTTCGTTTTATACAGTTTATAATTTCTTCCAAATTTAACTTTTTCCCTATATAAAAGTTTTGTTATTTATATAATATAACTGCAAGAATCTAGTTAATTTATTTGATTTAAATAATTTCTATATAACAATTATGATATCCACTACCACCGGTTCGGAACCTACTATCGGCTGAGAAGAACCGGTAAGAAACTCAGCAGATATTTTTCTTCGTGTCATTCTCAACGTGTTGAAAACCGGGACGGGGAAGTACATTTTTTCAGTCAAGTCATAAAACTTGTTATAAACCTCTAGGATATGGATATGGACAATGTAGGAAGTATAGGTTATGAGAAACCAATCGATCAAATAATGTAAGTACAAATAGTCTTTGTGTTGGTCTAATGGTTTCTGAAGAAAGAACAACGTATGTAATAAGTGTGTAAGTTTTTTTCCTTGATTGCTTCTAAAAGTTATGCAGCACTTTTTATATGCATTTGAATTTTACCATTTTTACCCGCATGAATTCTGGTGAAACGTAAATTACTTAGATCTGGAATATAGTAACGGTGAAAGTTGTTATTTTCGTACGATATAGTTGTTATTTTACTGTAATATTTATGGATGAATTCCAACGTTTCTACCTGGATTATAATTCCAATACGTTCTCTACTTATAGCTTTTAGGTAGGAAATTTACTAGCGTGTGTTATTTATTAGTTTAAGGCTCTAATAATAAATTCGAACGTAAAGATTTGTTTAATAATTATAATGTAAAAGTTTTTTCGTGAATGTATGTGATTTTTTATCACAAATTCATTGTCACTAAATGACAGAAAGCGAATGTCGGGTAGTTAAACTATTTAGAAATTAATCGGTAATGGGTTCGTTACAATATGTATTGTAGGGTAAGTATACATTCTATTGACTAAAAAACCAAATAAAAATAATTTATTATTTACTGTTTATTTATTTATATTTCAATTTACATAGATTTACATTGGACTGAATTTTCACTTTAATCCATTAAAATTTAACTCAAGTATCAAATTTTACTCAGGGATAGATAACCATTAGCAATACTAGCAACAATAAGCATAGATTTTTAATGTAATAAATACTTTACACTATTATTCAATTTAGTTATATATATTTTACTGTACAGGAAGTTCAGATAACTTACTAGTTTTGACTTTAAGAGTTCCTCTAATTAATTACAAATTTATTAGCAATTAGGGCATGAAATCTGATGCGAATGACTTTTTACCTATTTAAATTACTACGCAATATTTTAAGAACCTAATCATCATCTAACAACTACCTAAGTCGCTACTTAAGCTATACTACGTATATTAGGTAAATTATTTAAACTTCGCTTAAAACCTTACAAGCCACACCTGAATATTTGAGAGTTAACTGAAGCCTGCCAATAACTTAGGCTTCTTCCAGATTCGTTTTACGGAGTCTAATTATGGACATCCCGAATCTACGGCTAGTTTTAAACTCTTATCAGGGGTTACCCATATATGTGCCAACAAATAGAGCGGTTAATGTTAAAGCTAAACATTAGAAATACCTTATTAGTTTCTATACGTCTTCTAATTTAAATCTAAATAATTACTTGAACTTATCTAATTGTCAAACACTGAATGCGAAAGATAATATAAACTAACTGTAAAAATAACCTAACTAAGTCATCGCCCGATTCCCAATGCTTTTTTAAATGATACTATTTATGGAACTGGATCGACTAGCATTCCTAGTAAATGTCTAAACTTGCCTGTAGTAGTTAAAATAAACGTTCAAAACAACTTCTGCTCCCCAATTTATCGGGAAAACAATTTGTCAAATTATAGAAGTAATACTATTTTTGCTATCAGTAAAATTAAACTTTATTGACCTAAATACAATTAATAGTAATACAAGTTAAACTAAAGAATCTATTATTTATCTAAATCTCCTTTTAAGTTTCATCTCTATGTGTATGCTCCCAAATTATTTGTTCAAAAACTTTTGAATCTAACGCTGCCTAAGATTCGTAGGTAAAAAGAAGCCTGCCTGACGCCGCCAACATAACAATAATATATCTGAAAATCAAACATGGATTGCATGTATTAATTACCAACTCGAAGTTGGTTTTATTTGATGACCACAATGTATAAATGAAGTTAGTAAAAAGTTAAAGGCGATTTGACGAAAAACATGTTTTGATTCGAAATATAAATATCACGTATTCTAGGTTGAATACGCATGCTTCGTTTTCCGATAGATACTGTAGTTCATTGGTGAATGGTTAAAAAAAACTGTTTTAAGAATGTACTGAATTCTGCTAATACGTTTACTGTCGAAATTTAAACACTTAGTTGGCCCTGTACAATCCTGATGTTCTAACTGTATGGATTCCTGACTATCAAGTTATATATATATAGTTAGTTATATTTCAGACTTTTTGAAGATTTAATTTTAAGCTTGGATACCTCCAAATGATTGTATTTATCCTATATTACAGTCATTCGACTTTGTAAAAATTTAGCAGAATTGGGCACGTAATTAAAACCTGGACTTTTAATTGCCTAATGGAATTCTTAATAAAATTAAACGAAATTTCTTAGATTACAAAAAATGATGAAAATAAAAATTTTAATACCTTGAATATTTAGTTTTAGTCTGAAATTACGTAGACATAACTAATTAATATCGGTGAATATTTAGTATCCATCCTCATGTCGTCCAACTACAAGGCGCGGTTTTGACGGAACTTTTTGTCTATGGTTTTGTCGATGGGATGGGCGGCCATGTTGTTTAACGATGGAACCTTACAGGGTCTGCAGGAGAAGCGGTGATAATAAATACGTGTATCAATTAATTTGAGCTCCTGAAACTATATAAATATATACGTACAATACATGTGATTTGATATACCCACTAATGCAGTTTAATGTTTGATTATTCTAATAGATGAAATTTAAACAATTGCCTCACAAGCTCACAAGTGCCTTAATCTAACTAACACCTACTAGTACAGAAGTATGAATTAGTTACAGTAAGCAAACGTTTAAAATATTTACAACAATTTCCAAATACCGATTCCTTGAAAAGCTAAAATAAAGGTTAATTTTCGTCACTATTGACAGAAATTTAACATATACGTATTCAGATATTAAAACAGCTCTGGAGAAAAAATTATAATATATTTCACTCAGCACATGCTGTCATAAGAAACAAGGCCAGGATAGTAGGACACATTTGCGTATTCCGTGTAACATTCATGCTTAGATTTCTAGTTGCAAACGAATAATTCGTCAGAAGCTTTATGAAAAAACGATTAAATCTTGATCAGTCAATGAATTTTTAAAGCGCCACGAGTTGGGATAGTGCTAAACTGTCCAAATCTAGTGCATCACACACAAGACCTAATAATTTGGATCATGCATATTCATTAAAGCTACATACAGGTGTCTTAAAAAAGGTAAAAAGATATTTTAATTTTTAGCCTTTAATTCCACTATATCAGCGTTTATTTTATACGTTTGCCTACGATTGATCCTAGAATTTATGGCTTGCTTGTAACTCATATTACAACGAATAATAAATATGAAATTATCAGTGTCCCTTGTTTAAATAAATACTTGAATCGTTTCTTTGATATTCGTTCATGCACTAATGCGATAATTTCAATCAGTCGCAGTATACTAATGATGATGATGATGAATAATGAAATTTTTTAATTCAATAATTTGTATTAGAAATATAATCTGAGAATAAATTCGCCTATCTCTAACAGACTCAAACTGAACAATATATACTAAATATTTTTCCTTGAATGTACCCGTTTTATGTCTGTAATAATATAGTTCCTAAGCGTTCCTAAAAATCGTATTTACGCTAAACCTACCTAATTTTAAGCGTCTACTATAACTATTCGTCCCAAATTTATCCCCTTAATTAATTTATTAATATTCTAATCGGTCATAAAACCTTTGATAATTTAAAACTTTTCTTTTTACTGTTAATTTATTCGTAATTTCCTTTATTAAATGTAATTTCTTTTAAAGTTTCTTTTTCCATGTTATCCTAAGTTAACTCGATTTTTATAGTTCGTATCATTTAAAAGTTAAGGAATGTAATCAACTATACCTATATTTCGCCTCATTGTGTGTACTCCTGTACATTTTTGTTCAATTATTTTTGAAACTAACGCTGCCGACTCGATAAATAAAAGCCTGCCTGAAGCTGCCAATACAACAACAATACATCTGAAAATCAAAGATGGAGTGCAATTATTAATTTTCAGCTCAACGTTGGTTCCACTTTTATTTTGTGACCGCAATGTTCAAATGAAGTTTACTGGTAGCTAAAAGAAATTAGTTTGTTCACTTACGTATGTTATGAAATAAATCTTTAGGGTCTTTCTAAAAAACTAAGAATGTAAAAATACTGTTGTCCTGTATAAATAAAACTGAATTTTGCTAATACTATTAAATGTACATATATAATTAATATTAAAATTCTAAATGTCCGAGTAAATAAAACATCTTGGACTATCTCAAAATGATATTAAACATTAAGTAGTAGTGAGCTTCTCTTAAAAAAACAGAATTTGATACATTAAAATTTTAAAATGAAGTGACGTAATTAGTTAGACTTTGTGGTTAAAAATATGAAAAAGTAAATTTTTTTAGTAATACCTTCAACATTTAGTTATGTTCGCTTATTAGTTAAGCCTCGTTAACTAAACTGGTGGAAATTTAAGATCCATCGTCGTGACATCCAATAAGAGAATTGACAGAGTATGTTTATGATTTTGTCTTCGAAACTGGCAGCAATGTTATTTAACGACGATACCTTACGGAGTCTGCAGAACAAGCGGTGACAATAAATACGTGTGTAAGTAAAAAAATAACTGTAGCTAAATATTATATTATGTACATATTAAAAAAACATTACAAATACATTTACTTAGATGTTTATATTACAACATCTAGAGTTAATTTTTTGTGCAACCTAAACACAGTACCTACCTAAAGTAGTTTGACATCTACTATTTAACAATTTGGTAAAAACTTTAAGAGTACGTCAACAAAAAAATATAACTGTTATGAAATAATATAGATTACTTAAATTATATTTATTTCATAAGTTAGTGACATTTCATATAAATTTCTTAAAAAGCCAAAAAACAAACCACAGATCACCTACTGATATTTGTTAAGCTTTGGATGAAAGAAATTGAAGCTAAGTACAGAAATATTAAAAAACACCTCGATAAAATACAATCATCAAATAATGAAGCAACGCTCGCACAGTTGAATGTTTCGTGGAGGAGCCATGCGAAATATCTGGTTGCAAAAATAAATTGGACAGATGTTCACAAATTACTACAACGTTGACAACACACACCGACCGTATATGGTCAGTAACAACACCAACTAAGTGCCACGAGTTAAAATAGTGCTCAATTTGAAGTTGTAATGCTGTATCTAAATGTAGTGCATCCCACAAGTCCTAATGCCAGGCTCATGCTAATTTATTACCTAAACTTAGTAGTGTAGTATTATGAACTATTATAACATATATTATGAACTATATTATTAATCTAAAAAAGATCGTTACACTTTACACTTTCACCGAAGTTTCTTTCAAACAAAATTTATTTCATAAATAATTATTTTTATTTATTTCCGGGGTCCACTACCGAATTGCATTTCACTTGTAAGGCCTATTGTAGTCTTAAGAATATTCCTTTTCAATGTTGTTACAAAATCACTACAGTTATCAATTTCAATTCCGAATTCCCACACTAGAGGTTTGTAAAATTAATGGTACCACCTAGTATAATACGTCTTATACTTTACGATCTTTTTATTTATAATTTATTTTCTGTATACTTTTACTTTTAACTCCGTCTTAAATTTTGCTCTTAGTTGTAAATTTGCAAGTTTTAGTATTCTCAATGCTAAATATTTCATTCAAATTCTAGTAAATAATTCGATTTGCAACTAAGAATCAAAACGCCAGTACTTATGTTCATATTATTTATGTAGTGTGCCCTTCGATTTGCACCTAATCATCACAATTTGACCTAATGCCTATTCAAGTCCTCTTCAAATCTTATTTTACGA
Source organism: Thaumetopoea pityocampa (assembly GCA_017165845.1). NCBI lineage: Eukaryota > Metazoa > Arthropoda > Insecta > Lepidoptera > Notodontidae > Thaumetopoea > Thaumetopoea pityocampa. The sequence continues at coordinate 43,971 of WUAW01007453.1, read as the reverse complement.
TCGTTTTCGCAGTTCTTTAAATGTTTTTAAATAAATTATTTAATAGAACTATTTAGTTTCCACTCAGCTCCAGTCTATTCTTTTTCTAAATTCTCACACGAACACTAGCTCTGTAAAACTCTGATGCTAGGTTAATCTTACTCTGTATGATCTTTTCTTTGTCAGTTATTTTCTGTATATTATCTATCAAATACAAACTTAAGCTAAGTACTTAATTTAATCATATTAAGTCTATGTTTTAAATTTGTTAAGTGCATATTTTAGTATAAACTAAACTATATTTTTAATGCTAAATTTTTCATTAAGATTAAACCTACTGAAATGTAATGATACCTGAAGTCTCAGCATTTATGTTCATATTATTTATGTAATGTGCCCTTAAATTTGCACCTAATCGTCACAATTTAACCTAATGATTTCTTTCAAGCATGAGCTTAACCTACCCCATTGATATGACGTCTGTGACAATATATTAAATTTTGTTAAGTGGGTAATTCCAATTAAATTCACCTGAAATCTAATGATATCTAAAGTCCACAACTTACGTTCAAAATATTTATTTAGCACGTCCTACGATTTGTACCTGTTCATCACAATTTGACGTAATGCCTATTCAAATCCTTTTCAAATCTTTGTAGTTCTTTGAATATTTTTAAAGAAATCATTTATTACAACAATTTAGTTTCCACTCAGCTCCAGTCTATTCTTTTCCTAAATTCTCACACGAAAAATATCTTTGCGAAACTCTGATAATGATCTTACTCTGTATGATCTTTTCTTTATCAGTTATTTTCTGTATATATTATCTCTCAAACATAAGCTTAACCAACCCTAATTTATTACATCTGTGTCAATGTATTAAATTTTGTTAACCAGGTGTTTTAGTATAGACTACACTAATATGCCCTTTGATTTGCACCTAATCGTCACAATTTGACCTTGATGCCTATAGAACACCTCTTGAAATCTTATATTATACAACCGTTTTCGTAGTTCTTTGAATATTTGGGACAAATCATTTAGTATAACTAGTTACAGTTTCCACGCAACTCCAGCCTATTTTCCTAAATTCTCATACGAAAAATTAACCTACCCTAACTATACTACGTCTGTGTTAATATTTTAAATTTTGTTAAGTTCATATTTTATTATAGATCACACGATATTTTTAATGCTAATTTTTTTATTCAAATTAAACCTTCCTAAAATCTAATGACACCTAAAGTCCAAGCATTTATATTCGAATTATTTATATAGTGTGCCCTCCGATTTACACCTAATCATCACAATTTGACCTTGATGCCTATTGAAATCTTCAAGTCTTAATATACGGTTTTTTCTTGTAGTCCTTTGAATGTTTTTAAACAAATCATTTAATATTAAATGTTTAATTTTATATAACCGTTTACAGATTCCACTCCAGCATATTCTTTCCCTAAATTCTCACACGAACAATAACTTTGTGATTGTAGGTTAAATAATCATAATCTGTATGATCCTTTCTGTATCAGTTATTTTCTGTACATTATCTCTCAAGCAAAAGCATAACCTAACCCACCCTAATTTATTACGTCTGTGTCAATGTTTTAAATTTAGTTAAATGGGTATATAGTATAGACTACACTATAATCTCAATGCTAAATTTTTCATTCAAATTAAATTCACCTGAATCTAATGATACCTAAAATCCACAACTGACGTTTAAAATATTTATTTAATGTCCTACGATTTGTACGTAATTATCACAATTTGACTTAGTTTCTATTCAAATCCTCTTCAAATCTTCGTAGTTCTTTGAATGTTTTTAAACAAATCATTTATTACATCTATTTAATTTCCACTCAGCTCCAGTCTATTCTTTTCCTAAATTCTCACACGAAAAATAGCTTTACGAAAATCTGATAATGTACTCTTATGATAATCTTACTCTGTATGATCTTTTCTTTATCAGTTATTTTCTGTATATTATCTCTCAAGCATAAGCTTAACCAACCCTAATTTATTACGTCTGTGTCAATGTAATAAATTTTGTTAATTGGGTGTTTTAGTAGACTACACTATAATCAGAATGCTATATTTTTCGTTCAAATTAAACCTACCTATAATCTAATGACACCTAAAGTCCCAGTATTTATGTTCAATTATTTTTTGTAATGTGCCTTTTGATTTGTACCTAATCGTCACAATTTGACCTTGATGCCTATTGAACTCCTCTTGAAATCTAATAATAAATAAAAAATAATTATACGACCGTTTTCGTGGTTCCTTTAATGTTTGGTACAAATAATTTAGTATAACTATTTACAGTTTCCACGCAGCTCCAGCCTATTCTTTTCCTAAATTCTCACACGAAAAATAGGTTTGCTAAACTCTGTAGATTAATCTTACTCTGTATGATTTTTCTTCATCAGTTATTTTCTGTACTTTATCTCTCAAGCACAAGTTTAACCTATCCTAATTTATTACGTGTGTCAATGTATTAAATTTTATTAAGTGGATGTTTTAGTATAGACTACACTATAATGTCAATGATAAATTTTTCATTCAAATTAAACCCTACCTAAAATCTAATGATACCTAAAGTCAAATTCAAATTATTTATATAGTGTGCCCTTCGATTTACACCTAATCGTCACAATTTGACCTTGATGTCTATTGAAATATGCAAGTCTTAATATACGGTTTTTTACTCGTAGTTCTTTAAATGCAGAAACTGACTGTAGGTTAATCATGATCTTTTGTTTATCAATTATTTTCTGTACATTATCTCTCAAGCAAAAGCTTAACCTAATATAACCTAACCTACCCTCCTACCCTAATTTATTAGGTCTGTATCAATGTTTTAAATTTTGTAAAGTGGATGTTTTAGTATAGGCTATACTATAATATTAATGTTAAGTTTTTCATTCAAATTAAATCCACATAAAATCTAATGATACCTAAAGTTCACCGCTTACGTTCAAATTATTTAATATGTCCTACAATTTGTACGTAATCATCACAATTTGACTTCATGCCTATTCAAATCCTCTTCAAATCTTCGTAGTTCTTTGCATGTCTTTAAACAAATAATTTTATAACAACTATTTAGTTTCAGCTCCAGTCTATTCTTTTCCTAAATTCTCACACGAAAAATAGGTTTACGCAACTCTGATGATAGGTTAACCTTACTCTGTATGATCTATTCTTTATCAGTTATTTTCTGTACATTATCTCTCAGACACAAGCTTAACCTACGCTAATTAGCACTTACGATCGAATTATTTATTTCGTGTGCCCTTCGATTTGCAACTAATCATCACAATTTGACCTTGCTGCCTATTGAAATCTTCAAGTCTTAATATACGGTTGTTTTCATAGTTCTTTGCATGTTTGGGATAATTTAATATAACATTTTTATTTACAGTTTCTACTCAGCTCCAGGAAAAGGTTCCATTAAGGAAAAGGTTCCTTAATTCTCATACGAAAACTAGCTCTGTAAAACTCTGATGGCACGTTTATCTTATTCTGTATGATTTTTTCTTCGATTCGGTTATTTTCTGTAAACTATCTCTTAATCTTTTAAATAGTTTTTAATTATGTGAATAATTTAGTCTAAACTACACTATAAAGTCAATGATAAATTTTTCATTATAATTAAATCTATTTAAAATCTAACGATACCTGAAGTCCAGCACTTACGTTGAAATTATTTAGTATGTCCTTTATCGTATATGTTATTTAGTATGTCGTTACCTAAGATCTTATAATACCTAAACTCCCAGCAATTACGTTCAAATTATTTGTTGTGTCCATTGATGTATATTATTCGTCAATGGGTGTATCCTTCCATTTGCACCTAACCGTCACAATTTGACCTTGATGCTTACTCTCATTATTTTTACAATTATACTTAGATTCATTATTTGCATAATGTTTTAATCTTTAGTTGGGAAAACGAGCATAATGAATTAAAGAAAGCATACGTTCACCAATTATCGCTAATTTAATCTATTTATAGCCGAATTAAATAATTTATTCATTTAGTACACACATTTGAACCACTTTCGATAAAAGTAATAAGCCAATGTAGTTGTTCACTGCATAAATTACATACTGAAGTAAAATTTTAAAAAGCGAGACCGGAACACTAACAGTTAACTTATTTTCCTAGATACAAAACTGAGAAATTGATTAAAAGCAAATTCACATTTATAACCAAATATAAATTATTTGTGTATATTGCGTTATGTACCAATGTTCATGATTTTCTACATTTAATGCGTCCTATAAAAATAAAATCTACAATTACCTTGCATTTTTATGTTTATTTCGTAACTCTCTTCAGTCATTACTAAATCTAATAAGTTTGTAACCTATAATTTTATATATAAAAAAACATAATTGCTATTTCCTTCATTTCATGAAATCTCTCATCTTTTACCATTTTATTATTCAGACTTCCATTTAAATATATTCTTATTAACTATTCTTGTTCCATAACTAGGTTATTTTAAACAGCAGTAGCATTCGCCTTAAACCTAGTTTCACATTTCTATAAAAATTTGTCAATATATAATATATATTCTAGATCTCTATAGTATACTTAATCAAATTATTTATTATGCATAATATTTTAAGTATAATAAAGTTATCTCAAAGAGAGATACCAAAAATCATATCATTTTTTAAAAATCTCAGATTAACATTTTTAATGGTTTTAATAATTTCGTTAGATAGGTAATTCTTTATTTCAACATGAGGACAAGTTAAGCTGTATTATTTTTAAATAATTCATCACTATTTCTATAGAACCGATTTAAGTTTTTAGGTAATATTAGCTATTTGTCATAAATTAAAATTTAAAATAGTTCAATATTATAATTAATACTTTCAAGTTTATCTATCCAAGTTTTTTCTTGAATAATATGTTTTTCTATATATAGGTACTTTTATTTTCTATTTCTTTCGTCACATTTAATACAATATTAAATATATTCTGGAGACTTTCACATACATTGATCTAGTTCCAAACTATGATTACTAGAAACTTTCAGTGTTCTACGGGATACATTTTGATTAAGTTAGTTCGTTTTACCACCCTAGGTTACATCGTCACTTACCATGAGGTGGGATTGTAGTTAAGTACTAGCTCAAATATGGTAAAAAAACTAGAGCTAAATAACGTTTGATGTTCTAATTAAATTAAGTTTAGTTTAGTTAGGAGTCTGCCTGCTAAGGTTTTTTATACCTAAATATATAATTTTGTAATATCGTATTATTACCTATTACAAAAAAAAGTTTATAAAGTGTTAAATTGCGAGTGAGCGATATATTGCAACTAAACTACGTATAATATAGTATATAATAGTATATAATAGTTTTAGTAACTTGCAACTAACCTAAGTTTTGTTATTTATATTTTAATGAAAAGGTTTCATACTCTCAATCGTTTTAATTCATAGTTATTTTGTATATCGTTATAAACATGTATTTATTGCAATAAAATCATATCATTACTTGTTTTCAAATTACACATCCTTTTGTACATTTTCAGCAGTTTATTTTTTTTTAATATTTTGCTTTGTATGTGTAAACTGAATAACTTTTTACGTCTGTTTTATATAATTTCTCCAACTTGTAATAGTTTCGTAATTACTCGTAAATTATATTTATTTTATCACTATACTTCAAATAATTATGCATTTTAAACTTCGCTTTTTAAACATAGCCTCATTGTTATCGTCTCCTTTTAGCAACATTCAATTCATTATTCGATTCAGAGGTCAATCCATCATTTGTCTTGTATATTTTTTCTGTTTATAATGATTTTCTAACAGTAATCAGATTCCATATAGTAAACTTCAACTCTCTAAATTATGCTTGAAAATCAAAACTTATCATATAAAAAGTTCAAGAAATAGTTCAACTTATTTTTTCGATGTAGAAGTAAACAAGTTTTTAAAACAATTATTAAAGAAATTACTGTTTCAATGATTCCATGTTTCATATTCACATAGTAATTAATGTCGGTAGGTAGGGATGTACGTTAGGCTTACTTAAAAATATTTAGATACTTAGGAAATTTCCAATGGCTTTTTACAAATAACTTAAAACCTATTGACGTTGGTATTCATATAATAATTAGTACTACTCTCATGTTCCTTTCACAATTTTTAAGATTTCATTTCTTTTTCGTGACTACTTGTACGATTTTTTTTAATTTCTTTATATGTAAAGTATCAATACAGAATATGATATTAAGATGGCGTAACTTGCACCTAACCTACATATTTTTTTTATATTTCATGGATATGTTTTCCACTAATAACAGTTTTAATTCAAAATCATTTTGTACATCATTTTAATACTTATTCGATTGTCGCAATTTTTATGTCAATTTATATATCAATGATTATTTTCAAACGTGTATTTATTTTAGTGTCAGAACATAGTCCGATCCCACACAGTAAGAAATTACTGTTTCAACGATTCCATATTTCATATTCACAATGTGTCAAGGCCTATCTAAAAATATATACTGTTTTTTTTTTACCAATAAATTAAAGTTTATTGACGTTGGTATTCACATATTGAGTGCAATTCTCATGTTCCTTAATTTTTATCTCTTAACTGACTCAAAAAAAAAACTGTTTTAAGTCTACTTGTACGATTCTTTATTCCTTAATGTGTATAATAAGTTAATTTGAGTCATTACCTGATATCAAAACAGATGTTGTACTTGGCTTGAAGGTCTCGTTACAAAGTCATTAAATATTACAAAAAAAAATAACGTCTGTTCGTCTCCTACTAACAATAATTTCATAATTACTAGTATATTGTTATCATCATCACTAATAAGGACTGCTCTCGTGTTCCTTTGGTAACGTTTATCGCTTAAATTATGTATTTACCTTTTTAATTAGTTTTGTGTTGATAACTATTTTCTAACAATTAACAGATTTCGCGAAGTAACACTGAACTTTCTAAATTATGCTCGAAATGCAAAACTTATATAAAAAACTCAAGACAAAGATTTCATCTTATGTCTATAGATATAAACATAAATAAGATTTTAAACCAATGCATAAAGGATTTATTGGTTCAATGATTCCATATTTCATATTTATATAGTAATGTAGGTATAGGTACGTACGTTAGGCCTACTTAAAAATATTTGTGCCGGCAAGGATTTTCGCAGTTTTTCGTGCGTCGGCGCACACTGGAGATTTCGCGGAGAAAAGTCAAATTGACAATATACTATTAATGTAATGGTATTTTTAAATTTCGGAATAACTGTTACAATCAAATCAAATCAAAAAGAATTACTTTGATCTGTCTACAATCTTATTTTTTAGCCGTATCAAACTCATTAATTGTATGTTTTATTGAACTGACTGAAATTAAACCTAATTTTAAGACGTATATTATTTTATTGCTTGAACTGACGTCTTTTATTTTTTATTTGAAATAGAATATTTAAATATGCTAAGGTTGATAAAATAAATACTACAGAGATTTATTTTCTGTTTAAAAATAAATATTTTTAAACAGAAAATAAATCTATGAACATAAAAAAATTATGAACATTGAATAAAAAAGTCATATTTCTCTAAACTCTTGGACCTTCAATTTTAGCTACATTTGCCTACAGTTGGAAACCACTACCAATACATTGTCTATCAGCTTTTACATTTTAAATAAATTTCAAGTGCCCCTTTAATTAGTTGCATTTATGTCGGAACACTATTAAGATCTGTGTTTTGAACTGCTCGGATTGACGCAACATTTTGAAGGTAGTTATTACAAAAAATTACTTAATGGTTATCTTACGTGTAAACACTTACTAGTTATAAACTAGGGTTGTGATAATTATAGCGAATTATATACACGATAATGGAAAGCTTTTCTGTTTCATACGCTGTTTTATGCTCGAAGAACAAAATTAAAATGATTTTTGGAACAATCGTACGTTGGCTTAAGCGAAGATAGAATATGTGAAATTTTGGATACAATATACAAATGTTTTTACTCTCAATTTAAACGAAGGTGGCAGGATTCTAATCGTATGAAGCCGCGATTTGAAAAAAAGAATGCAAATTGGCTTGAAGGCACGCTTACACACGAAGGCACGAAATTTGGTGATTTTTATCTGGAGACGGCAAAATTCTTATTCACGGAAAAGATATAATTGAAAAGTGTATTTTTCCTGTAGGTGTACTGTCCGAAGAGGCTCAATAAAGTCGTAACAAAGACTATAAAAAATATCGACTCAGACACTCCAGGAATTGTAGTCGAATTGCCACGAACGAAGATATGCACCGAATGATGGTAACGTCAGACCTGATATCACATTTGACTCCTTTGTTTAGCAAGAAAAAGCGTAGTGATATAAGTAACGAAGTTAAGGCTCTTTGATCATCCGTTGATGGATGTTAAGATTTTTTTTATTTTTAACATTTTTATTGACTTTTTACAAATAAGTTAAAACCAATCGACGTTGGTATTCATATAATCAGTATACAAGAGTAATCTCTTGTGTTCCTTCCGCAATTTTTATTCTATTTATAAATTTATCTTTAATCATTATACACAGTATCTATTTAAAAATCGGTTTTATAATACTATTTGTTTATCACAATTTATGTTTCATAACATGAAATATTCGCTGTTTTTATGTATACATTAAAACATTATTACGAAGTTTCCAAATAACAGTTTTAATTTAAAATGTTCTTTTTTTTAATTTAAATGTCTAAACATTATCTTAATCGTTAAAATTATTGAATATTTCGCTTCCTACGTGTACATTTCACTGTCTTCTACGTCCTGTTTTATGTAACCTCGTATCTGTACGTCGTTTACTAACAATAATTAATTTCATAATGACTACTGGAACATCGTTATCATCCTATTATTAATTATTCAAATAATTGAATAATTTAAATCTCGCATCTAAAACATACACGCCGTTCGTTACATTTTAGAAACAATTTTTAATTAATTATTATCTTCCACATAGATGTAATCCTGCAATTTGTCTTTTTAGTTTAGATTTTGTCTTGATAACTATTTTATAACAATTATTAGATTCCGCATAGTAATGTATGAAAAGTAAAATTTATCAATAAAAAAATTCAAGAAACATTTTTATCTTATTTTTGTAGAAGTGAAACAAGATTTGAAACCAATGATTAAAGAAATTACCAATGATTCTCTATTTCATATTCCTAACATGTTGAGCTACGTCCTCCTGTTATTTAGAATGATATTATAATCTCAAAATAATGTTTTTGCGTGCTTTATTAATACATTTAGCAGAGTTCATTTATTGATATTGAAGGTATTAGTTGTTCTATGATATTGAAGATGGTACACCTATATACGACAACAGAATAAGAAATTGATTTTTAAACCTAAAATTTAGCAATAAACGTAAATTTGAAAACCTTTTACACAATTACACTGACCATTTTTCTAGTAGGAATTCTCTATCGACCTATAATTACTATCGGACAACAAGAAGAATATATAAGAATAAGTCGACAAGAATAAATCTCCTGAAATCAGACGCCGATCTTTATGATTACAAAATTTACCTATCCATTTATATATTTGCTTTGAGATAAATTACTGAAATGACCTGTCATTTTACAGATAGATAAGAATTTCGTGGTAATTTTAAAACTAATAGTAACTATACAGGAAGAAACGTGAAAATTTTATTTAATTACCGCATTTTTTTTAACTTTTGTGTCGTAAATTTCATTCATCTTTCAATTCAGAACTTGAATTTACACGCTGAGTGGACTAAGAAACTTTCTAGCCTTGGTGTTATTTACAATTTATTTCCACATTATCTTGTTTAATAATACTATTCAGACTTAAATACTGTGGCATGGTTCCATCAAAATCGGTGCAATAGAATTAAAGATACAGCATTCCTACTTTAGTAGCCCCAGTTAAGGTACGAGAGATCAAGTTAGTGATTTATGGCTATTTATATAATTCTATGATTGTTTCGTGATCCCCATGGAGCAGAAAACCAACATTCACAAGGGCGAATCGGCTGGTAAAAGCTAATAATATGATAATACCTTTAATTATGCAATAGAAACAGTTTCGTTATCTTTTAATTATCTTGTTCGTGTTCTATCTCATCATTTCTATAATACCTTTTTTTTAAAGAGAATTTGCACCCGTACCTGTGATTCCAACTTATTGACTTTACTTGATAATAATTATTTTTATAGAATGTACTTTTTGCTATAGACTGATATTCAAGAGACTCATCTAGATTCTCCATGTAGCAAACAATAGCTCGGTAGGTAAAGCAAACAATAACTCGAACCATTTAAAAATTCAAAAGGGTAATAATTACTGAGGAAAGTAATTATTTCAGTAATAAGAGTTATTTTGTCCATTATTGGTTTATTAAATATTCTAATTGTTTATATCATTGATACCTATAGTGTTCTGTATATCGGTGCCCAGGAGACGATTTCACTACAATTAGAAATTTAAATCTTTCAAAGTGAGTTTATACCAGCTATCAAAAACACATTTGAAGATGATAAATTTACAAAAATTCAATTAGTTAATCAGAGGGTCTACCCAAAACCAAAAAACGTGGCAAATTGTATATGAGATACAAAGATGGTGTATTATGGTTTATATAATGATAACATCTACCTAAAATATGGTAAAAATATGATATGAAGTCTTCAGTTGTCTGTACAATATAATAAGTTACAAAAAAACAAAAATACTCGTTACAGAACACAACACGACACAAAAAAGGCAACGGTAGACACTGTAGTAGCATCAAAATTTACATTTCTATCAAACAGCTGGCTAATGCAGCATTTGTTAAGCTTAGCTTGGGTGACTTAACTGAAAAGCTATGTAGTTTAATATCTTACTATACTGTGTGTTGATAATCATTTGTTAATTATTACATACCATTTCTGATCATAGAACAATTTAGAAATCTGTTCATTCTGGGCGGCAAACTCGAATTAAATGATTAATTTAAAATATGAGCTCGATAATTCTCCAGATTAGTGACACAGGTTTATTGACATGAAATAAATTTTAATCGATAGAGGACTCCATTTCTGACTTATCATATTTTAAGTTATATTTGGAGCAATCGACACTTTTTTATTTATTTATTTAGTGGCACTATGCAGCAAACAATATCACTAATATTATCCAATCACTATAAAAAACAATTTCAAATCAACTACCCAAACAAATGCAGCGAAAGCTTTCTTGAAAATCTTATTTTAACAGTTGATCATCCTGCATTAAATTTATTTTACCGTAACAATATGCTTGAAATATTTTAAAACCCATTTTCGATTATACAATACAAAAATCTGTCCCTTGTTCATTCTGGGTGGGAAACTAGATGATTAATTTAAAAATGAGCTCTATGCGCCAAATAATCACTTTTACAGAACCATTTCAAATCAACTACCCAAACAAGTTCAGCGAAAGCTTTCTTGAAAGTTATCTATTGATCAGCCTGCATTAAAATTATTTACCACAACAACATGCTTGACATATTTTAAAACCTATTTCTAATTATACAACAATACGAATATCTGTCACCTGTTCCTTCTGGGCGGGAAACTAGATGATTGATTTAAAATGAGCTCTATGCACCGAATAATATCAATGTAATCACTTTAAAGAACTATTTCTAATCAACTATCAAAACAAATGCAGCGAAAGCTTTCTTTAAAATCCTATTTAACAATTCAAAAGCCATGTGGTCAGATTTTCAAAATCTTTTATTTATCATAAAAACTGTATTTTTCAGAATTATTATCGTGTCAATCAGTATAGATTGTACCATTAATTGTGATTTCAATACATTAGTTTTTATGGCAAATAATTTTGAAGACTGAATTAAATTCTAGGAAATTTTCAAGGCAACAAAAAGTAACTTGATCTTCAATTTCCAACGTCGTCTATGTATAGCACCAATATCTTTCAAAATAGTGTTCGTAGCAAAGTTTTTATCGAAAATAATTATGAAGACTGAATATAATTAAATTCTAGGAAATTTTCATGTCAACAAAACTCAAAACAACTTGATCTTCAATTTTCAACATCGTCTATATAATGCACCTATATCTTACAAAATAGTGTTCGTAGGCAAGTTTATACTGAAAATAATAATTAAGATTGAATATAATTAAATTCTAGAAAATTTTCAAGTCAAAAATTAACTCTCAACATCAATGTTTTGCGTCTATATTTTTAAAAAAATTTATTCAAGTTTTTATTGAAAATAATTATGAAGACTGAATATCATTGAATTCCAGGAAATTTTCAAGTCAACAAAGTAAACCTCGAAAGAACTTGTGTTCAACAGTTAAATAACATCACAATATCATTATTGTCAATATACAGTGCCTATATCTTTCAAAATGGTGTTCGCATCTAATTAATAAATTAAGATAATCTTTTTGTGTTACCATTAATTGCAAATTACCATTTTGATTTCAAGTTGCTTTCATTTTCTTATTTTGATTTAAATCTATCAACAGATCTTCGACAGATTTTTAATTATTCATTGAAATAAATTGGTCATAAGTATCCAGACTAAAAATATATATTTATTCTGCAAAATACAATATGCATGTGTAGTCATCACTTCTAACATCACAATCAAAACAAATCAGTATGTTTATATCAAATTGATGTATGTGCCCCCATTGTTAGGAAAACTATTTTAACACTGAACTTATATTCATTTTTTTTATATTCATTTGTCATCAATTCTTGTCGTCGCAAAAACATCTTTAATAGATGTGAAAATAGTTTGTTTTTATTTACTTTCTTACGTAACTACAGAAAAACCATAATAGCACATCATATTATCACTGTGACTAATCTATGCTATCAGCGTGTCCAATTTGAAACTTGATATTATCACTTTACACGACTTTAGCCCGATGCGTGGTTCTCAGCATAATTTTTTAAATCTTTGTATATACACACAAAATGAATTAATTTCTATGTTCTTTTCTTTCTGATTAATAAACACACAAAGCAATACACCATCATGTTTTCTTGAAAGTACCAATTATATTTTTCTCTGTAACAGTTGTCACTTTTAGTGAAAAACTATTAGTATTTATTTTCGTTCTTTCATCGTTGTAATGCATTCGTAGCAATTAACAATTTTTTGAGAATTTTCATAATTTTATTAATCGCATCCTGTAAGTAATTTAATAGGTATTGCGCTATTATATCTTAGTATGTATCAACAGACATACTCCCAGTAACTTGGCATCGCATGTAGGTCGCATGAACCAGTTTTTATTTTCACTTTAACCTAAATATAATATAAAAAGTTTAGTCGCACTATAAGATTTTTAATGAAAATAGTTTTAGGCTACTCCAGCTCAGATTTCTTCATATTAATAATCAAGCTATCTCATAGAACTTTTATACTACGAATTGTAAAGACAACTTTTAAAACTACTAAAACATTTTAAGCTAATCAAAACCTGAAAATTAGATTCCTCTTGTTTTTAAACACCAAATTATATCTATCACAAAAAAACTCAAATATAACTACATAGGTAATAAACACTTGGATATTAATTGGCAAGAAAAGCACAAATACAAATATCTAAAAGAATAACAGAACTGACAACTAATAATTTCCCCATTTTTTATTATTATGATACGTAATACCATTTGTGGTTTTATTGTGTACCACATGGTTTACAAAAATCACTAACCTATTTCCTTTTTTGTGAGTGCTATCATTATTAAGTATTCTATATTTAGGTGTGCAAAAAAGAATTGTCACTCTCTCCCACCCTAATAAATTGCAAAAGCTTAGGAAGGAATACAATTACACGTTGTACACAATACACGTTACAAAATACATAAAAAAATAAGACAACGAAGGTTTGTGTTATGAATTATTTAAGAGTAAAGATTTTTATCTTTACTCTATTTATTATTATTTGATTTCTATCAAATTGCATTTTTGATTTTTTAGACATTTTTGTCTAAAAAATCAAAAATGCAATTTGATAGAAATCAAATCCTAGAGTGCTGCAATGCAATAAATAATTTTATATCGTTAAAACATCTCGTAAATTCATATAGAAAATATCTCATCATGAAAAACTGCAATTCCAGAGCACATACACAGCTACCCCTTCGAGATCCTATAAAAAGAACTAACCCTAGGCATTTTATAAACGTTGTCTATTATGTATTTTGATGTCTTTATTTACATATCGCAATTTCGGATGCTATCTGGTTT
>WUAW01007453.1:2701-18296 GCA_017165845.1 Thaumetopoea pityocampa | reverse complement strand
TAGGATTCTCATATACCTAAGTTGATAATTAATTTAGAATATTTATATTTGTATAAAATAAAACAGAAACCAAAAACAACAATAAATAATATTAAGATCAATAACATCTATCAGTGAATAATTGACAAAATTCCTATGTGCAAAACTACGTCATATTCGATAAAACCTTATACTCACGAAAGACACATCTAATGCATTTATTTTACTTATAATACATTTATACTATTATAAAATTGTTAAATGTCATTTTTTTTAAGCAAGAATTTAAAAAACTACTCAGATCGTCTAATTAAGGGCTTCTGAAACCAAATCCGTATTATTAGTTTGTTTGTTTGTTTATTCGGGTTTTACACAAAACCAGCAGGTAGATTTTAGTTAAACTATTACAGTCTTAATGGTACTACTCCGACTTAAATAATGCGGTATGTTTCATCGAAATCGGTCCAGTAGAATATACAACTTGATATCCCTGTTTTAGTAGTCGCCGTTACGGTACGAGAGGTCAAGTAAGAGTGGTTCTTTAGCTTTTTACATAAAATATTATACAAACATTTAAAAAAAATTATACAAATCTATGATTGCGTCGGGATTTCCCATGTAGCGGAAAACCGATATTCACCTGGACTGAGCCGCGGAAAAGCTAGTGTATATTATAGATGTATGTAGGTATAATATCTTATTTGATTTTTTAAAATAAAGAGTAGATAGGCACTAAAACTAATAATATGGTGAACGCCGCGTTTTACTCGAGAAAGTACCTTAAATAACTTTTGAATTAAACGGGAAAATATAATTCTACATAACTTTTAGTTTCGTGTAAGTTTTCAAAAGTAATACGCTGCATAATTGTTGTTCACAATATAAATTTCAAATAAAATTATTAATTTTATGAATATTTATTACCAAGTTTTCATATAGTTTTCTTAAGGTAATGTGACAGCTATTCAATTTATTGTTTGTTTTTAGAAAGCAGTGAAATGGATCCAAAAGATTACATTAGATAAATTAATGTTCTGTAAATATAGAAAAATGACATACATTGAAAGCCCTAAATTTGGGGACGCTTTTCGTAGTTGGTATCCCGTGAACTTACATTGATATTTTGTACTCTCTCCCTACAGCGAATTGGATGATGTTTTTCCAGAATACCTTAGAGAACGATGCTGATTGGCCCAATCTATTGCGCAAAACACCAATCCATCAACCTGCATTCTAAGGCAAAGTAGAGAATCTATAAATTCTAGCTATATTAAAGGCAACAAGGCAGCCGTTTAACTTTGTCGGACTATCGATTTAAAAATATCTAATAACAGCGAAAGAGAAATCAACATAAGTAAAAATGAGACAAGTGATACTGTTTTCTAGAAAAATCTACCCTACTACTCATTTGCAGAAAGAGATGACAATATAAATTGTATACTAAACAATACAAATGTGGAATTTTCTAGTAAAATTAATGTTACCAGCTTTTTGGGTAAGATTCCTTAAAAATTCGATGCTTGTACTTATTACTAATGTTTCCATCTATATCGTTTATGACTTTGAATTTAATTCTTCACCAAAATTGCTTGTAGGAAAATTAAAATATATAAATATAGTATTCCACTAAAATAGCGACATACTCTATTGTCCCTAAAACCAACATAAAAACTAAGATAATAGTATATAGCTGCTATATATGGGGTTTAAATGAAACAGGAATTTAATATTTTTCCTTGGTTTACGAATTATTTTTGTCTATTACTTTTTTGTTGTATTATATGGCCTAGTACCTCAGACATTTAAACCAAGTCTTTATTTAGAATCAATAATTTTATTCGATTTAACATCAAAATGGCAGTGTATAATATTTTATTGTTCTTTGGAAGTTTTGATGTCAAACCAATATTACCACATCGACTAAACGGATCCAGCAGGCTTATTGTCGTGAAAAAATATGTTCACTTCAGTGTTGGTTACAGTTTTAATCTTTAAGTATTGTTCACACTTCTTGACAATTGATACACAAAACCTCATTAACGTATACTATATTTATGAAAATAATTCAATCTAAAACTCTAAAATAAAATTTTAGGTCTTGCTTCACTAGAGTTGCTGCCTAAAACTTATACTTCTTGTTACATATCTAAACAATTTTATAGCAGCTTTTGTCTATTATTTAGATTATAGAATTAAAAATTGTTAAGATTACGGAAACGATTCTTTCAAAGCACATATACCTTATCTACATTGTCTCCTTTAATTCCATAAATTTGGGGATTTTTTATACACCTGGTATCCCACGATTAGCTGTCTCTTTCTATATTTACGATATCCTTCTCTTACCCTAAACCTGATTGGTCGATAAAAATATTTTGCTAGAACAATCCATCAGAGAACGAATCTGATTGGCCTTTTTCGTAATTTCGAGATGTTTCTTGAATGTTACTGGCTTGTGTTCGGCCACTATATAAACTGAGACGGAAAGCGCCAAAGCATTCAGTATTTGAAAACACAAGCTATTGAAGAGAAGGAGAAAGACGTGGTAAAACTTTAAACAGATATTTAACGACGAGTTTGTTTGAGTGTTTGAAGAAAATATTATTATTGTTCGTCTATTGAAGAATAAAAATTCGTACAAAATGCCAGCTATCGGTATTGATTTGGGTACAACATACTCGTGTGTAGGAGTAT
Source organism: Thaumetopoea pityocampa (assembly GCA_017165845.1). Lineage (NCBI taxonomy): Eukaryota > Metazoa > Arthropoda > Insecta > Lepidoptera > Notodontidae > Thaumetopoea > Thaumetopoea pityocampa. The sequence goes on along the minus strand of WUAW01007453.1, from coordinate 15,623 downwards.
GGCAGAACGGGAATGTGGAAATAATCGCCAACGACCAGGGCAATCGAACCACACCATCATACGTCGCGTTTACAGATACCGAACGACTGATCGGCGACGCCGCCAAGAATCAAGTGGCACTCAACCCTAACAACACTGTGTTCGATGCCAAACGTCTCATCGGCCGCAAATTTGACGACCCAAAGATCCAACAAGACATGCAACACTGGCCATTCCGCGTGGTCAATGACTGTGGCAAACCTAAAATCCAAGTGGAATTTAAAGGCGAGACAAAACGGTTCGCCCCGGAGGAAATCAGCAGTATGGTGTTGACGAAGATGAAAGAAACTGCTGAAGCGTACCTGGGTACGACGGTGCGCGACGCCGTCATCACAGTGCCGGCGTATTTCAACGACTCACAACGGCAAGCCACTAAGGATGCGGGGGCTATAGCGGGCTTGAACGTACTGCGAATTATCAACGAGCCTACGGCCGCAGCTCTCGCCTACGGACTCGACAAAAACTTGCGGGGCGAACGGAACGTTCTCATCTTCGATCTTGGCGGCGGCACGTTCGATGTATCAATCCTCACCATCGACGAGGGATCTTTGTTCGAAGTGAAGGCGACGGCCGGTGACACACATCTTGGCGGAGAAGACTTTGACAATAGGCTTGTAGACCACCTCGCCAACGAATTCAAACGGAAATACAAGAAGGACATCCGTAACAACGTACGTGCACTTCGACGCCTGCGCACGGCCGCCGAACGCGCCAAACGTACTCTTTCCTCGAGTACTGAGGCTAGCATAGAGATCGACGCGCTTCACGAGGGTATCGACTTCTATACGCGAGTATCGCGAGCGCGTTTCGAAGAACTAAATGCTGACTTGTTCCGTGGCACCCTGGAACCCGTAGAGAAAGCCCTCAAAGACGCTAAACTGGACAAGAGTTCAATACACGATGTGGTGTTGGTCGGTGGTTCTACGCGGATACCTAAGATCCAAAATATGCTCCAAAACTTTTTCTGTGGAAAGAAGTTGAACTTGTCCATTAATCCGGATGAAGCTGTAGCATATGGCGCTGCGGTACAGGCTGCCATACTTAGTGGCGAGCAACACAGCAAAATCCAAGACGTGTTGCTTGTAGATGTAGCGCCGCTATCACTCGGCATCGAGACTGCAGGCGGCGTCATGACAAAGATCATCGAACGCAACGCCAAGATCCCTTGCAAGCAGTCGCAGACATTCACCACTTATTCGGACAACCAACCGGCAGTTACCGTACAGGTGTACGAAGGCGAACGCGCCATGACCAAAGACAACAACTTATTAGGCCGCTTCGACTTAACGGGTATCCCACCCGCACCACGTGGAGTACCTAAAATTGACGTTACCTTCGACCTCGATGCGAACGGTATCTTAAACGTATCGGCTAAGGAAAATAGTACTGGTCGAAGCAAGAACATCGTGATTAAGAACGACAAGGGACGGCTGTCGCAGGCAGAAATCGATCGCATGTTAGCAGAAGCAGAGCGGTACAAAGAAGAAGACGAACGTCAGAGAGAGCGCGTTTCTTCACGCAACCAACTCGAGACGTATATCTTTAGCGTAAAACAAGCGTTGGATGATGCCGGGGATAAATTGTCTGCCCAGGATAAGGAAACGGCACGTCGGGAATGCGATGATGCGTTGCGCTGGCTCGAAAATAACACACTCGCGGACAAAGACGAGTATGAGCACCGGCTCAAGGAGTTACAGCGCGCCTGCTCGCCAATCATGAGCAAGATGCACGGTGCAGGGCCAGGGGCCCAGCCCAATGCGCAACCCCACTCAGGACCCACAGTCGAGGAAGTCGACTAAGCCTTATTTTCATATTCTTCTAGTCTCCCACCTACGATTGCTGTAAATAGTAGTTTAAACCTTTAAATATTGCAAATCGTGTAAATAGTAGTTAAGTAATTTATTTTAGATTAAATTAATGTACCATGACCAACAAAAGATTGTGATCTCGAAAATAAAATATTTATAAGATACCTAATTCTTCTTAGTTTTCTTTTCCCTACATGTTATCTCTCGCTAACAGTTAATCTTGTATTGCTGATCAAAACCAAGTTCATTTTGCATATCTGTCCACATCAACCTGAGTAATGTTGATTATAAACTTTTGGAAGGAAAGGAGTCATGTACATAATAGTGAAACCCCATCAGAATTTTGTGTGATGCCATAAAATGTACGCACAAAAAAATCCCTATGAAAATAAGGGTAGCGTTGAAATCATGCTCACACACTAAAAAAATAATATGGAATTGATTAAACTAGGTACGAGTTAGGGAGAGCACTAGGTCAATAGGAAGGACAATTGTAGGAAATTTGTTCAATTGTAGGAAGACTACTTCCTGCTTAGTGACAGTCACAGACCCAAGCCTGCCGGAATCACGGACGAATACATCCGCAGTCGAGCACACGGGCTGTAGGACGCGTGCAGGTTTTAGTGGGTGGGAACTGCACATAACCGTTGTGCTATGCCCTCGACACAGCGGTATACGTCAGGCATTTTCAGCACGTAAAAAGATACATGTATACTGTACTAGCTGTTGCTTGCTCCTCCGCTTACGTGGACTTCGTATCCACTCTATAGACTCGAAAACCCTCCCGGGCGTGCGCCATAATTTCTTCGTAATCGTATTGTTTTACGATTTGCTAGACAAACATTATGATAGGTGAGGTAATATGCATAATATAAATGTATTTTACTCTAGCTTCTTACTTCCTCAGGTATTATTGTTGTGTTCCAGTGAAATTTGTTTTATCATGGAATTGGATCATTAACTCCGGAAATTACTCCCTACATTACAGATTTACAAATTTTATCTCTATTAATATAGATCACAGAGTACCTTTTATATACAGAAAGTGTAGATTACCTATGGTTATTAAATAAGTGCATGTTTTCCACCCTATTCGATTACAAGAGAAGTGGTTGTGGGGCAGGTATATGATAGCCAACTGCGTTTTATATCATTCCAATAATCCCACAAAACGTGCGATTTGTCATTTATGCTGATATCTAAGTTACTCAGCTCGTCCCTAAAGCCACTGTTTTACGCGCCTTCCGAAACAGAAGAGATCAATTCTAGATGTCGGATTAGTTGAATGGATTAAATTATTAATCAGGGTATTAACCCTGTCGAGGTAACAATCGCTTAACGCAGAGATCGGCTGGAAGTCAACTAATGCCAAAACTAGGTTACTACGTCTTCGAAAGTGGTATATAATAGATACCTAAAATAACTTTTACATTTACCAACCGAAATATGTATGAACACTGTGGTTCTGTAATGCGTCTGCAGTTTTAAACAAAATTATATCATTGGTTTAAAACAATTTTCTGAACCTATTAGCTGGTATTGGTGTTTTAAAGTAGATAGGTAGGTATGTTTAGAATATAAAAAGTTGGACCATTTTACTTAACTACTTTTTAGCATGAGTAAGTTAGGATGTTGTTATTGCACCGGATAAGTTGTAGGAGGGCCCAATTACTGACTGTCCATTCCATATTTTAAATATAGAAAGTTGAACCATTGTACTTAACTACTTCTTAGCATGATGAGTAAATTAGGATCTGTTGTTATTACAGCAGATATGCTGTAGGGCAGGTACCAGTTACTGCTCTTTTCATGTTTTAAAATAAGTGTTTCGAACATGGAAATTTGGACCACTGTACTTAACTACTTCTTAGCATAAGTTAGAATCTGTTTTTATTGCAGAGAATACGTAATAGAGCAGATTCCAATAACTGCCCTTCACATGTTTTAAAGTAGACAGGTATGTTTTGGACATAGAAATTTGGATCATTGTACTTAACTATGTCTTAGCATGATCTCGACCTAACTTAAGCTCTGATGTTATTGCAGGGGATATGCAATAGGGCAGGTTCTAATTACCGACTGCCTTTTCTATGTTTTAAAGTAGATAGGTATGCTTTGAAGGTAGAAAATTGGGCGGTGTAATGTAGGGAAACAACTAAACACAATGAGTGTTGTTTGAACACTGATTTAATACAAATACATTGCAATAAATGTTGACATTATAAAATACAGTTACCTTTGTATGATAGGCCGACAGCAAACATTCTGTGAACTTACAAAGTATGCAGTGTATAATCTATATTATAGTCCATATAAGTTACAAAAAGTTATAATCTTCATTTAAAAAAATATGTCTCACATTATCACACTATTATCATTCTGTTATACATAACAATAAAATAGTTGTGATGTTATCATGATTGCCTATATCTATGGAAGCTGTAGGGATCATCTTCAGTCCTTACTACCCATACCATAGTAACTACCCATAATAAAAAATAACCATTTCATTTGAAAGCATAAGATCAATTTTATTCACACCAAATGTAAATTGATTACTATTAATATTACCACTTGAATAATATGTATAAACACTAATTATTCTACAAATGCCCTACAATTATACAAATTGTGCTACCATTTATTGACCGGATGGGGAATTCTGACAAGTCATATACTTATCGGCTAGGCAATTTTAAAACACAGAAAGGATATTTTCTGAAAATAATTTTATTACATTTTTGGATTAAACTATTAAAGCTTTATTGAATACACTAACCCATATAGAGCTATGATGAACAGAACGCAAGATACAACATTTTTCTTAGAGGTGTACCAGATAGGAAGAGCAGTAGCACAAAAGTGGTTTTTGTGTCAAATTCCGTTTAAAGCACTACTGGGGTTTTTGCAGCCGTAGTCTTTCTTGGAAATTTAACAGCAAGCAAATGGTTGCTTACAGATTATCCATACTTTACTCATACCCCTCATGCAAATCTTTAAATAAATATTTTAGTTCTTCAATAAAAACGGCATACAGTATAGCAGAGTGGTCATTCTATATAGTTGTGCCTTCTATCCTAAGCTTTGAGAGTGTTTATTACTATCTATGGTGACAATAGGGTGTAAAAGACTGGTTGTCCACTCACTATATATGTAAATAGTACAAATGCCATATGCAGATTCTATAGCAGATTAAAATTGAATGCTTGAGTGTTAAGTTACTCGTGGATGATCATCATCATCCTTAGTCCATGGAAGTCCACTGCTGGATATGCACCCCCTCCTAAAAAGGATTTGTCATAATCTCCTTGGTCTGGCAGGAGTCTTAAAGATCATAGCAGATTTTTGTTGAATAACAGGATAACACTGCTGCCCATTATCCTTGCACATCCCTTAGCTGGTTCTCACAGCATCCACAGGAAGATATGAAGTAACGCTATTATTATGCCAGTGCCACACTACCAACTTGAATAACAGTTTGGGTTACTAAGGTGGCATTTATCACTATTAAGATTCAATTATAGACAATCAGCATAGATATACAAGGAGTATACCTTAATCCTGCAAAAGGAACTTGTATTAGCTATATGGTCCATCAAGCATCTGAATGTTTGCGCAGAACCTTTAGCTTAAGGTACAGCAGGCAGAAATAATGAGCAAGTGATTATTAGTCCAGGATCTGAAAACCACGCTGAAAAACCAACAAGCTGGGTCACCGATACATAATAGAGGATTCCTTCCTTGTTGGGGGAGGCGTTACCAAGCAGTATCCTGCCTGGGAGAACTTTCTTGTTGATATTCCTATTAGGGTCCCTGGGGCTTCTTATCAAAAGGTAGGTAAAATATTGTTAGTAGGTAAAGTGAAGCCAAGATCTCAGATGACTATGTGCGAAATTTCTTATAACATTATTATTTATTTCAAGAAATTAACAGCATGGTCTACCTATACATTAATACAAAATTTTTGACATTATTATGGCTTTCTCTATATATATAACAATTTTCTCTATGATTATGGCTAAGGCAATGAGTACTTTAAAATGGGGTGAATAGACACAATTTTCGACTTCTACGTTGATTTTCTTTATGTTTATATACAAGCTATCATTATGAAAAAAACCACAAGTGTCCTGAATTTACTAAAAATAAGAAAAAAAAAATTAAATATTGAAATCCCACCTTTATTCGTGAAATAATTTTGTCTGTTCTTATTTTTAGTTTTATATTATAATCATTAATCTGTATTCAGAATACTTGTTTCTCAGAATAATGACAAGGTTATTCTGAGACTTGTTTGCTTTTTCAAATTCGACGTGAATAGATACGAATAAGATATGAATATATACGAATGAGGGGTGAATAGAAGCGCCTTTCGGATAAATGGGTACAATGAAAGAAAAGGTAAAATTTGCAATGATAAATGGATTTGCTATTTGGAGGGTACTATTAAGAGTTCTTGTGATAAATATACCTAGTTATTAGTTGATAAAAAATAATTCTAATAAGTTAATATATTTATTGTATTAGGTGGTAAATAATTAGTCTTTTAGCCTATCCGGCAAATAGACTTAAGTATACGGGTAAGCGACCCCGACCTCCCGAGCTACTACTGTCTCTTCCTTCTCCTTCCGAGATAGTAGTATCCTATATCCTATAGTCATTCACCTAAATTCCATATTCCTTTCTCAATACATCTTTTCCACCTCATCCTCTTTCCTTTTCTTTCCATTACGCCGTGGGAATGCAATGAGGAACTTTTAATATTTTTGAACCTTACAAAATGGCGGCGTCGTGGTTCGCCACCCGACACGTCTCATTGCCCGCGGAGGTGAAATGTGGGCTGCGGACAGTCACTTTGCTACATCATATGATCGTAGCAGGTGGAAGGAAGTGGTCTCTGCCTACCCCAATGGGAAAGAGGCGTGACTGTATGTATGTATGTAGTATGTACTGTGGCTCCGCCTACCCTTGGATGGGATATCGGCGTGAGTGTATGTATGTATGTAAAACAATCAATTTTAAACGGGTACGCTATATCTCGTTTCACACACGCCGCGGATATATAAGCCAGATTCTCATAATAAAAGATATCTATATCTTCATAAAATATATATGTCATAAATTATCAAGCAGGCTGTTAAAAAATATTACAAGTGTACCAGTGATGGACAGTATAAGGTTGATAGATCAGGTTTAAAATTCGCCAAAAAAGAAGTTACCCTCCAATTCTTGCAACAGTTACTGATAAATGTAGTTAAGGGAATTTAGCATGTAGTAAAAATATACTGCATTGAATATAGTCAAAACTGTGAATATAAAATCTGAAAAGAAAATTAGCTCAAAAATTTCCAGTAATGGACAAGTCATACACCAATGATAGACAACTAGTTATGTACAGTGTTCCAGAAATAGACTCCTAGAAATGGACATTTATGATTCACATCCAAGAGAAACGAAATACCGTTTGTTTAGGCTAGAAACAAGACAACAGAGTCCGGACCGAATGGAAACAAACCCCCAGCCCGAAAACCATTTTTGATGCTTTCCGGTGAGAGTTCTTCTAGAGAACTTTTAGTATTGTTGCGAATTCATCTTTTTTGTCTTGCTGTCCTAAGTTTTCTGTTTTCCATTTACGAATATGTTTACGCCAAAATGTTTTTAATGGCTTAAAAACTACGAGATCCATCGGTTGTAGCAAATGTGTGCTATTAGGATACAGCGCAAAGATTTCAATTTGGTTCTGAGAACAAAAGTCTGATAGATATTTTGTGACATGTGAGGCATGGCCATCTAGAAAGAAAACCACCGGCAGTTTTATTTTGGTATCGATGAGCCAGGGATGAAAGACGTTCCTAAAATGTGTTGCTGCACATCCAACCGCTTTCGGATTTTCCTATAGCCCATGACTCTGGAACGTAGTATAGATATACAATATGTATACAATATGTACAATAGTATAGATATATAATTGTAGATATACAATATGCTTAGGAACTTGTTCGTAAGCAAAAACGACCATGGGTAGTGTTAATAGACCAGCTGCATTAGCTGTTATGAGCACGGTAAGATTTTCATTGTCATTCCCTGGAACGCTGTATACATTTTTGTCGCATTTTTTCACCAGCACATGTCCAGGCTTTGGATTTAGAAAAAGGCGCTTTCGTTAGTATTGAACACCCTTGACAGATCCTTCATTACGTCTCTAAGGCCGAGTTCTTTTCGGTAGTCATGCACTTCAAAAAACAGTTAGTTATTTGCTTTTCGGTTACAGCTTCCCGAGATGTTGTTAGGTCTTGAGAGAGTCTTTTGGATACGTCAGGGTGACGTGTAAGAAATGCCTGGTATATTTTCGCCCGGGTCTACCGTCAGTAAAAGGAGTTTGTTTATACCCTTGAAAGCTTTAACTATACCCTGGACACTAACCAATAGCTGTTCTTTGCCTTTCTGACATAGCAAACAGTCACTGAACTAAAATAGATTCTTCAGCCTTCGTCAATACTGATGATGGGCCCATAGAACATACTGCTGGATTCTTACCAGTACTCTTGTTGTATAAGTTTATACGTGGTACCCCATATTATTTGGCTGTAGAGCTGACGCTTTCTCCTCTTCTTACTGCCTCCAAAGTACGTCCCATTTGAAGTGGCGTGTAATTTTTCACTGGTGCCATGGCTGCAACAATAACTTTTATAGTACAATTACAATATGAACCATTGATGGACACACATTAATGAACATCCCTATGCATGACTGGCAAAAGCCTTGATAAAGTTACCATAAATACACAGTCCATTGCTATTGCGATGAAAGTTTAGAATATAATAAAATCTTTTAAAAAATGCATTACACTAGTAATGGATAATATGTCCATAACTAGAATATGTCATAATCTCATGTACTAGTTATGGACATAGCATAAAAGGGCAAAATTAATTACTTTTCTCAAAATTTCTATGCTAATTTGGATCGAAAATAATCTAATTATACCATAAATTTAATAATTATTAATTAAATCCTTTTAATAGTTTCACAAAAAAATCATAGGCAACTTACCTTACTATTAAATTCACTAATAAAATCGTACCATCGGGACGCGTGCTGTTTTACTTACCACCATATTGAAAATGAATAGTTGACCTACGTCAATTGTCAATATTTGGTTGCATCAACCCTGTTGACTTTGGAAAAGTATTACCAGGCTCCATAAAAACAGTATAATTCTTATTTTTTAAAGAGAAGCATGAAATGTTCATCACTGGGTCACTGTCCAACACAGGTACAACTTACTTAATGGCAGTGGTTTCTTGGGTATCATGTCAACGCTCAAAAGTATGTTATAGACAAATCTGTTCTATATAAACGTAGCATAAAAAATATGAGTACCCAAGGGCGCTAGACAGTGCTATCCAAAGAGACTGAATTGGCATTTACAAAATATACTATATTTGAAGGATTCGACAAGTCTTGCATTTTTTCTCTATTCACCCCTCTGTCGTATCTTTTGACCCCATTCCGGGTAACAAGAACTCAACTCTTTTTTTCCTAATTTACAAAGAATTCACGCTTTTTTACACATTTTAAGTATTAGTATTTGGTAAATAATAACAAAAATCACAATATCAGGACGCTATAATGATTGCTTGCATACAAACATAAAAAGAAAACCAACGTAGAAATTGAAAATTGTGTCTATTCACTCCATTTTACGATATCGTCAACATCAAAATACTCTTGACAATAATTGATAGTTTCAATCAGTGTTGCCATATACACAGATGCTTCCGTATACAGGATTACAGGAAAAGTCGACTTAAATATTTAAAAACGTTATTATTTAGGTCTTTACTGACAGATTTGACTCTGTAACCTGCTATCCAAAAGTTAACTGTTGTTAGATATTTGACTTTTACTAAATTTACTCAACAAAATATCATTTTTTTGCTCTAATTTCAACTTTTTTTTGTTTTAAGACTATAGGGTTTATTTTTAGCTGCTTTTATGTAGGAGGTAAGTCAATTCATATAAATAAATAATAAAAATTGAAACTGCTGCTATCAGTTTCAAGTAACAGCTCGATAACTATTTAAATGTAGATTATTTCAGAAAGTGTTCCTAATGTTAAAGCGTTAAAAGGCAAATCAAAGACGTAATGCTAAAGAAAGCGGTTTCAGACCGCAAAGAGTAAAGTTAATCTTTATTATAAAATTGTTACATGTCAAATTTTCAAAAATCAAAAATATTTAAAAAATATACCCAGATCGACTAATTAAGGTTTAGTAAAACCATATCCGTCGATGTTTGTTTGTTTGTTCAGGCTTCACACGAAAACCAATGGGTAAATTTTGGTTAAACTGTTACAGTCTTTAAAGTACTACTCCGACTTAAATACTGCGGCATGTTTCATCAAAATATGTGCAGTAAAATTGAAGATATAGCTTGATCCCTCTTTTAGTTGTCACCGTTGAGGTACGAGAGGTCAAGTAAAAGTGGTTTTTGGCTTTTTATATAAATCTATGATAGTGTTGGGACTTCCCATATAGCCAAAAAAAAATTCATGCAGGCGGAGCCGCGGGCAAAAACTATTTTAATAGTAAAAACTAACAGGTAACAAATAAAACAAAAAACATTGATAATTAATATTTTATTAATTATATTTCATGTTTTACTTGGTCGCCTCTATTTCTAACACAAATACTCATTCATTTTCATAATCTGCTTTTCACAATCCCTGTTGTAAATTGCCGCCTTATTTTATCAGCCACATTAATTATTTTCTGTCTCATTACATCTACATTTTGAATCAGAGTTGATTGGAATTACACCAAACTTCATGTAATCCTTACACGTAAATATTCATCGGCGTCAAATCGGAGCTCCTCGCCAACTGTCGTATGGGTTCACCCTTTTCAATCCATTTATTTGGGTAATTCATATCCATCCATGCACAAACATTTCTCCTGTAGTGAGCTGCACAGCCATCGTGTTGAAACCACATGTCTCGTATCAAGGCAAGAGGTAGGTCTTACATCAAAAGTGGTAATGTTTTTCAAAAATTTTTCATATTCCTAACTAAACCAAAGGGCCACAATGAATATTTAATTTAAATGTGTGGATGGGAACAATTTACAATTATTTGATTGGACCATTCTTCTCATTCTTTCCAGATAATTTGGATGGAGCCACTTAAAACTGGCAGCAGTAGTTTTATTGTTTACTAATATGAACTGATACACCTCCTACATAAAATAGCTAAAAAACAAACCCTATACTATAAAAGAAATGAGTTTAAATTAGGGTAAAAAGTGATATTTTGTTAAGAAAATTTAAGTCAAATATCTAAAAAACTGTTAGGTTTTGGATAAGAGATTATAAGATCAAATCTATCAGTAATGACCTAAATAAAAATGTCCTTAAATATCTAGGTCGATTTTTTTCCTGTAACCTTGTATTTGTATTGTACGGATTCAATAGTTTGAAACTAATAATTATTTTCAAGTACAATTGATTGTTTGCATATGAAACAGGATATGAGTGTTTTCATTAGAACAATTTAGAGTTCCTAAATTTGAGGACCCCTATTATAATATAAAATAAAGATAATATTATAATATTAATATAAATAATAATTGTGAGTTTTTCCCAAAGAAACATTTTGAACAAAACGCAAATGACTGTTGATTCACGAATTTGATAGTCATACGTACTCACAAGTCGGCATGACATGCATTTGTCAGCATTATATAAATTTTTATCGAATCAAACAGAGCTATATTTCCTATCGTTCAGAATTAGCAAAAGCTAGATTTGAGGAAATTATTTTGACTAACACAACTTTTAGGTTCGATTCGAAACATTTTAGTGCTTTATATTTTAGTTTTCTATCGTAACTTTTTCATTTATTTATTTATTTATTCTTATTGTACATAAACATGTAAATACATTTGTTAATAGAGAAGAAAGATGTACAAAGGCGAGCTTAACTCAAAAATTGAGTTTTTTTCCAGCAAACCTTAGAGTGCAAAGTATTTGAGACTTGAAGGAGAATAGGATCCAGTGTACTAGGTACAGAAGCATACACAAACATACATATACAAATACCAAAATATACTAAAATACATACATACATATATTATTTTGATAGAAAGTGCTCCTTAACTCTTTCCTTGAAAACACTCAGAAACACTCTATCCTGAATAGAAAGAGGAAGTGAATTCCATAGGCGTACCGCACGCACAGTGAAAGACTCACTGTAACGACTGGATTTATGTTGAGGGATACGCAAAAGAAGAGAAGAGCATGTGTGGCAGGGTTCTGCCCTGGGGATAAGATACTCAAAACGTTCCCGGAGATAGGCTGGTGAATTCGAGTTGTGAATAATAGAATAAAGAAAAGACAGAACATGAGAATTTCGACGCTCCCGAATAGGCAGCCACTTCAAACGTTTCCGAAACTCCGATACATGGTCATACTTTCCGTGACCAAAAATGAAACGAATACATAAGTCATCATACCATTGTCACAACTCAACTCAGAATATATTTTAATAATATGAAATATAACTTCGGATCAACTTCAGATGACTGACTGCTATCTGATGAAATCCTGTTAGTCCCCAAGATCCCTATGATAGATAATTGTATCATTTAGGGATTAGACAAACTTCATTACTTTGTGCACTTTCTGAAACACAGAATAAGTTTAATTTAAAATATTAGTGTTTCATATTTTATGAATTTTAAAATCTTGCAGTTTTCTAGAATTCATTTAGGTATATTGGAAAATTGACAATTAAAATAAGGAAAACATTACTAGAATATGGCATCATTTTAATGCAATAGTCAAAGTTCTTTTAGTTGCTCAGTGGTCAAAGTCGTCAAAATCGTATAAAAACACTACCACACCAATAGACATGGGTTGGTACGCGTAATCGCAATACCGTAACTGTTTATAGGTATTCACAGTGATAACGGGTTNCCGTATAAAAACACTACCACACCAATAGATATGGGTTGGTACGCGTAATCGCAATACCGTAACTGTTTATAGGTATTCACAGTGATAACGGGTTTCATAAC
>WUAW01007448.1:1395-19108 GCA_017165845.1 Thaumetopoea pityocampa | reverse complement strand
GAATCCTAATTTGGGACTAGATCAATGTGTGTGAAAAAGTGTCCAGAATATTATTATTATTATTATTTTTGTAAATTTGACATTTTACAATTTTATAATAGTATAGATATATAATATGTATGTATATATCATACATATTATGTGACACTGGCATAATAATAGTCACTCTGTCTCTTTCCGTGGATTTATCAGGATAGTAGGCAGTAGCGTTATCTTTTTATTGAATCAAAATCTATTGCGATTTTCAAGGTGCGTGCTAAGAGTGGAAATTACGGCAAACCCCTCTTTTTTTTTAAGAGGCGACTCATGTGCAGCAGCTAATTCCCGTTCTGATGACGAGGCATTTTCCTTTAAAACCCTGTCCCCACTATACGTAAGAATAGCAATGGGTGCTCGCGCTTTTAAGAAGAATTTAGTGACGTAACTAATTTAATCAGATCCAACACACATGCTAACCGATTAATATGCTCTTTATGCATATAATCGTTGGTGCGTCTGTTAGTGAACGTGCAACTGCTAAACAACTTGACCGATTGATGTCGTATCAACACAATACATATATTCGTTTACTCCAGAGTTTAAATTTTGAAAGTGGCCTATGAAAAAAAAAGTATGGGTACTTTTTTTTCATAGGCCACATTCAAAATTTAGCTGGTTACGGTGGATCCCCTGCAGCTACATTTCTACCATATTCCCAAAACTCGACAAAAAATGTGAAGATTAGATCTAACTATGGAAATTTGCGTACGCCAACGTAGACCCCTGTCGAGTCTCCCGTGGACCCCTGGGCGTCCACCTGGACCACTTTGGGAACTAAGGGTTTACTCCGAGGATCTGTCTCTGTAATCGTGGCACCGGGTACGAACTCTCTTGCTCACCCGTGGCTCTACTTCATGCAAAAATATTTAGTATTTTTTTTAGTTTATTTTAGTCTTCTTTAGCTTCCAACTCATCTGATCGTAAGTGGATCACTTCCCCATTTGCATAAACCGGGAAGCTTGTCGTGGGTCGATCTTTGATAAGGTAGACCGATCATCGATGATTTTGTAAGGTCGCAGACGATCGATGTATACAGGCAGCTCATAGCTGTTTGGTGAGGCGATCATTAGAGGAAATCTATGTTCAGTTGTGGACGTCTGTGGGCTGATATTATGATGATGGTGAATAATTAATTTAAGATATGGTGATGTCATCTGCTCCCTCTAGTTCCGGTCAAAGTTTGACTAATAATTTATTTACTGAATAATAAAAATGAATACAACATCCTATCGTATCGATTTTTGTGATTTCGTCCAGAGTCACATGATGTGACGCTACCGAGGACCGTCGCGTTAATAACGATAATCGTTATTATATCGTTATCATATCACGTCGCTATGTATATCGTGTGGTCCTTTTCCTGTTAAGCCATTGTACCCTTAAATCAAGCAATAATGGGTTCTATTCAGTGTCGATAAACTTTATTGTACTACACTACTGTTATTGTCCGTTCGTCCAGACTGGAAAGTAGATATAGCAAAGTGGTCATTAGACACTAATAGCCCTTACCACGTCATTAGCTGCAGTCATTGGACTGGGGCTTAAGGACTGTAGTGTCTTGTGCAATAAGAGAAAATCGATCCCAAGACATAGTTTGAGATTTGTCAAATTTGACGTCATAAATCCCAGCTCAAAAACTCAACGTTCGACGGATGGATTAGCTTAAATAAAAGTTAATAAAATCACGATTGCTCTTTGTCCATAATAGACACATCAATTTTTAAATATTGATAGAGCCTTTCGATTTTTCGTTCACGTGATAGAATAGGAAGATTCTATTACATACATACATACATACACTCACGCCGTTATCCCATAAGGGTAGGCAGAGACCATAGTATATACTACATACACTCACGCCGATATCCCATTGGGGTAAGCAGAGACCACTTCTTTCCACCTGCTACGATCGTTTAATGTAGCAGAGTGGATATCCGCAGTCCACATTTCGCCCCCGCGGGCAACGAGAGATTCTAATACATATTTCATAGTTACTTCCACACAAATCGCATACACGAACGCATGCACGAAACCTGTAAACAATACATTCCTATTTTTGGCAATTCTCGTGTAGAACGTAACGAAGCTTTCCTCCGCGTAATTCTATTATTAACCAATTTTCCATCTGAACTTTTGAAATTTCGCCAATGATTACATGCTTGGCAGGCGATCAGTAATCACTGCTTATAAATTATAACCAGTGATTACTAAATAATTATAACTTATAATATATGCACCCCTCTTGTATAATTGTTATTGCGTTCTTTTATTTATATAAAATACGACCATTTGGGCTGTTAATTAATTAGGTCTTGGCTACTTCCACAAGAACCGGTTTCACACATATAGCGCACATCGTCTTTATTATATTTCGTAGAGGGGGGAGGGGGGGGGGGTTTGATTTAGATATAGCGGAGCGCATAGATTTATATAATATATATTTATATTATATAAATCTATGCGCTATCTAATATTTATATAATATATATTTATATTATATAAATATATTTATAATATATATTACATAATCATAGATTTATATAAAAAAAAATTATAACCACTTTTACTTGACCTCTCGTACCTTAACGGTGGCTACTAAAACAGGGATCAAGCTGTATCTTCATTTCTACTGGATCTATTTTGATGAAACATGCCGCAAGTCGGAGTAGTACCTTTAAGACTGTAGTAATTTACCTAAAATCTGCCCGCTTGTTTTTGCGTGAAGCCCGAACAAACAAACTAACAAAACTTAATAAGTCGATCTGAGTAGTTTTTAAATATCTTTGATTTTTGAAAATTTGACATTTAACAATTTTATAATTGTATAGATTTACCGACCCGCCCCGGTTTTGGTCTGATTAAATATGTTAGAAAAATTTTAAATTATAAAATTAGAAAAATATAATATTATATAGCTATTAAAATTACTTATAAAAATGTTATTAATCACCATTAATGTTCGTTTTAATAAATCGGACAGGCAATAGTCTCGCCTCCTCCCAATTCTCTCCAGTTACTTGACTGCGTTAATATTACCTTGTGATACGGTTGTTAAATAACAGTTTAGGGTTTCAAGTGTGGGTGGGATGGGATATTAAATCAACAAGTGTTTATTGTCTTGACCCCATTTAGTAGTATTTGGTGGGCCGCGTATAAATACAAGTTCGTCATCTTAACTATTATTAAAAAAACTTAGTTTACACACAGATATATACATACATCACGCCCATAACCCATAAGGGTAGGCAGAGACCATAGTACATATTACATATATATATATATATATACAGTCATGTCTCTTTCCCATCGGGATAGGCAGAGACCACTCCTTTCCACCTGCTCCGATCGTTTAATGTCGCAAAGTGGCTATCCGTAGCCCATATCACATACATACATACACTCACACCGGCATCCTATAAGGGTAGGCAGAGACCACAGTTTGCCACATACTACGATCCTGACACACCTCTCTCGCCTCATCCACATCCATACATCTTCTCATACACTTTCGTAGATTAAGGGTGCTACGAACTTGGCCTTTTTGGAATAAGTTGTTGATATAGTTAAAGTAAGTTTTTCCTGGGCGCCCTCTTCCGACACTTCCACTCACATTTGCTCGGTATATTCGTTTCGTCAATCGAGTCTCACTGATTCTTTCTAAACGACCAAACTTTTCGCTTCTTTATTTTGAAAATAGTTCTTTGTTTGAATCTTTCTAAGGTCAGTAGATATGAATCGCATTTTAACAATGGGCATTTTCACATGAACCGATTCCGACATTGACCTGTCCGAATTTTTTTAATATTTGTGGCCCGCTCTGGGCCCACAACGGGCTCGACATAAACCTTGCATTATTATTATAATATTAATGCAAGGTATATTTATTATAATGAGTACTGCACTGTTAGGGACTAAACATGTAAATCCTATGTAATTATATGTGGCTTTTATTTGACATTGGATTCGTACAGACCGGGTCAAACGGAACAGAGTTCGATGCCTGCTCACGTATAATATATTCCCAGTTGAGTTGCGAGTTGTTATGGGCAGTATTATTTAATTTAACACTCAGTCTGAACTCGGTTGCCAATATAATAATAACGAACATTACTGTGGGTATTTTGCAACAGTCCTTCAAGGTGCAGTTAAACAATGAGTCAGTCATAAGTCAATATTTATTATACAATACATACTTTTCCCCGCGTCTCCGCCCGTGTGGATGTTGGTTTTCCGCTACATGGGAAATCCCGAAACAATCATAGATTCATATATAAAATATTATATAAAAGCATTAGAACCACTTTTACTTGAGCTCTCGTACCTTAACGGTGCCTTCTAAAACAGGCATCAAGCTGCATCTTTAATTTTACTGGGCCGATTTTGATGAAAAATGCCGCAGTATTTAACTTGAAATAGTAACTTTAAGACTAACAGTTTGGTTGTTGCGTGAAGCTCGAACAAACAAACAAACATCGACGGACTTGGTTTCTGAAGCCCTGAATTAGTCGATTTGGGTAGTCCTGTTTTAAATAATTTTGATTTACAAAATTTGACATTTAACAATTTTATAATAGTATAGGTATGCCTATTTTTATATCTGACGGACAGATGAAGCTATAATTTTTTTTGCTATTTTTGTATTCTTTATATTCATAGTTTTCGCATGCGTGCAATAGAACTCTATATATTACTGTCTTCAGCTCTTTTATAAAATGGTCAATTAAAAAAAAAAGCAATTATTTACGATTTATTTTGCAACATATTTTTTTCAGATTGTTAAAAGGAGTGACAATGTTGTGTGATGCCGGCATAATAATAGCGTCACACCATCTCTTCTCTCTTCTCGTGGAGACCGGGAGAAGCAGCTGAGGGATGTCCCAGGATAATGGGCTGCAGCGTTGTCCAGTTATTCAATCAAAATCTACTGCGATCTCCAAGAAGCCTGTCAAGTGTGGAGATTTTGTCAAATGCCCCTTTCAGGTGGAGGCTCTTGTCCGACAGTGGACTTCCGAGGGCCGATGATGATGTTGAATAGGAGTGAGGGAGCGGGCTTCGTCTTAGTCGTACAATCCTGGCGGAGTGGTGTTGTGGTCATGGATCGTCTGATAGGTCTGTTGCGACTTTTGCGAGAAACGTAGTGGACGAAGCTTCGTCCCAATCCAATCTCATCACTATCCGAGAATCGAATAGACTCGGGTTCGATGCTCGACTGACAAACTAAAATTATCTTGGCTTCATGTTGCGCGGGTGAGTCTCGATTGATGTAGGAGCCAGAAACCGGGAACCAAACGCTGAATATTAACAAGAATTGTGGGATATTACGGGGATGATGTCCTAAGGCAATCGGTCAGCTTAACCCCTTAACCTACGATTTACGTTCGAGAATTTTGGGCGAATCAAAAGCATCAAAATTAAGACCGTCAAATCCTTGTAAAGTTTGCCAAAAAAAAGTGGGAGTGTGAAGAAGTGCAAAGTTCCTTTATATCTACCAGAATGTTTAGATAGTATCACACCATTGCAGATCATTAATTTTGTATTACTGATTTTTGTATAAACTTTTTGTAGTACTTGCATCTACTACAATTATTACACCATGTCGTAATTACTTATCAAATATTCCACAAATATTTATAACCTTAGGAGGGCGCCGCCGCTAATATTTACATTTGGCCCGATCAACGTATTACGGGCTATGCCCGTAATATTCACTTTTAGCCCGATCATAGTACTACGGGCTATGCTCTTAATATTCACTTTTAGCCCGATCATAGTACTACGGGCTATGCCCGTAATATTCACTTTTAGCCCGATCATAGTACTATGGGCTATGCCCGTAATATTCACTTTTAGCCCGATCATAGTACTACGGGCTATGCTCGTAATATTCACTTTTGGCCCGATTATCTACTACGGGCTATATCCGTAGTTGTAAGTTAAGGGGTTAATCCGCCTTACAGCCAACTACTCTGCTTAAAAAAATAGAGCCTGACAGAAAAAGATGGGACAATGTTGCAAGATACAGAGAGAAAGAGAGAGAGAGAGAGAGAGAGAGAGATAGATAAGTTCTTTGTCACGGCAGAACAATAATCATTAAGCATCCAGATAACGAACGCGGCTGAGTAAAAAAACTAATGGGTTTTGTGTAACCGCTGTTTACTAATTGACCAGGCCCGCGCCGGCTTTTCACAATTCATCTAAATTGCATGCGCATAGTATAAATTGTCTGTTGCGGTTTTTGGTTACCAGTCAAATGGTGCATTAGTCCTTAGGGTTGAGTTTAGTTCAAGTTTTTCACTAAAAATATATTTTCCCATTTCATCATTGTCGTCATCATCATCAGCCTGTGGGAGTCCACTTCTGGACATGGCTCTCCTCCTTAAGAAGGAGGGATTCACCATAATATCTACGCTTGGCAGGCGTTTTGGAGATTGGACCTGCAGCCAAAATGCTGTCTGCGGGTTGCGGTGTTGCAGGGCACCCCATCATCCGAACAGCACAGGCTCGTGGCGAGAGCGCGCTGCGGCGCGACTCCACAGAGGAAGGAAACTAGAAGGGCTCCTTTGGAGAGCCTTAGGGCTCTCGGTGGAAAAGAGGGAGTGACCCCTCCCTGAAAGCAGAGGCCCGTGAGCGATCACGGACAAGTCCGCTCTCACCGCGGATGACTGCTCGCGTGCTTCCCGCGCTCGGGCGCCAGGGCCAAGGCGAACGCCGCAGTTTTTAGCGGGTGCGATTCTCACAAAACTATCGTGCTGTGCCCTCGGCGCGGCGGTATGGGTCAGCCATTTTCTCTGTGTAGAAATAAAAAAATAAAATACATTTTGGAGATAGCAGTAGATTTTGATTGAGGAACAGGATAACGTTGCTGCCCGTTATCCTGGTACGTCCCTCAGCTGCTTCTCATAGCGTCCACGGGGAGAGATGGACTGACGCTATTATTATTCCGGCGCCAAATAGAAAATTAAAAAAATCATTTAAAAAATTGTCTCCTCTATCTCTTATATGATAAATTGAAAGAAAAACATCTAAATAAGGAAGTAAGATTGAAGCCACTAATCATAGTTGATAATTGAATGCATCTCTTGCCAAATCGTTTAACTCCACTTTCTGAACTTCATTTAATTTTAATCTCAAAACTCCTAAAGATTGACTTCTGTTTTTACCAAAAACAAGTTTCCTTAATTAATAATAAGTAGTAACATCACTAAATAATATTTTTTAGCCATTGTATAATATAATAAAGAATTTATACTATTTCAATTTTCTTTTTGTTTTATGGAGTTAATGGGTTTGGCGAATGAAGCATTCGTTTGTCAATAAATAATAGATACAGGTCTGCACTTGCGCGGCAGTCCTTCCAATTAACTCCGAAGGGTTTATTGCAGAGCGGAAATCCTTTAGTTTACCGTAAGATCGATGACCGCCGCATCGTTTATTAGATATTTCAAGACGGTCGTTAGACAATTTTCTTCTATATTTAGTTCGAAGTAATGGTCGGTGCTTGCAGCATCAGGAAATTAAATTCGACGCAGATTGTTCTTGGATATTACGTCTTGTGTTTGCTTTGTTTATAAGTTGTAATGTTTTTATTAAAAGACTCTCTTTTTCTTTCTTCTTGTGTTATTGATCTCGGCTTTGTTGCCAAAGTCCGTTTTCAAACTCTAATCTGGTCCACTTGGCTTGATTTACAACATTTTAAGCTTTTGACTTTTATATCCTCTCTAACAACAACCAGTCGACATTGCAAGTAGGCCATTCCTTGCGAGTATTTTTGATGGTAACTCGATTTCCACCACATTGGTAACAAAACGTCATCGGCTCATGTCCAACTTTATGATCACTGAAGCAACCATGCCCAGTAATTTTATGAGCAGATGACTACTTTGATTTAGCCATGCTTTGAGAAATGGCAGTGGGGCTCAGGCTATAGCATTTTCTTTTCAGACAGCCGTGCGCACTTTCGAATATACTGTTTAATTTTGAGCGCGGGCACGTTGTTGCCTTTGGCGGAAATATCAATGAGGTTAAGTACAGTCCGACGCGGCAAGACTAGATAGGTGACAATCGTAAAGACATGTCTATAATTTTCTAATGGCACTAATCACAGACTCTTCTGCCGCGCGTACCACACGTAGCTCTGTGAAAGTCCATACAAAATTAAGACAATATTTGTGTAGATTAATTTTCTCTATGTCGACACTATGATGAGTGTATAACATTGACCTGATTGTACACCTAGATAATAATCACAATTATCTCATCATCCCCAGTCCATATTCTTCACCATTATAGGGGCACGGACCTCTCCCGATCAAGAGGGGGATTAGGCCGTAGTCTACTACGCTGGCATAATGCGAGTTAGTAGGTTTCACACACCCATGCTGGCATGCAGGTTTCCACGCGAAGTTTTCCTTCTTCGTTAATTATATTACATCTATACAATGTAAACCGTACATGAATTAGAAATAACTCAGTGCTACGACACCGGGATCGAACCTACGACTGTGTACGACTGTGTGATGTACTATGATCACAATTATCTACCAATAAACCACCACTACATGTACCACTAATAAATGTATTCCATTCATTTTTACTCTTCGCAAATATGACCATACGACTGTCTTTTCGTTCTGAACTGAGGTCGTTGTCTGTGTGTCATCGCCGTAGGTTGCATCCATTCACTGATCTCTATACTCACGTAACGTCTCCTACTGATCTTATTTAACTCTTCAATTTCAGTTTTTGTATTTTACCCGCGATATAAACGCAAGTGCGGCAAATAATCACATAAGGAAAGATTTCTCGTAATCTTCACGCTTCGTATGCGTCTTGAAGATCGTGCCACACGTTGGTTAAATAAGGCTGTTGATCATTATCTAGGTTCATCTCTCAGATGGTTCTCATGGCAACCATGAAAAGAGGTGTGACGCTAATATTATGCCGGCAACACACAGAAAATGTACTTATCATCAACATGAAAATTAATTAAAAAATTTATGGCGCTCTAATTTTTTTTCATCTCATATTATATCGCTCTGATTGAACGCAATTAATAATAAATCTTCAGCCGAACAAAAAACATGTATTAAGTGCTGTGCCAATCAAATACTCAAAACTTATTGTCTTTTTGCTAGCTACCGCCTATTATGGCATAATGACAATGATTCATCGGAAATTTTACATTTACACGTAATGATAGCAATTGGCGGTGCTGACACGAATGTTCTATTTTAGTTATTTATACTTTTGTAGTAGCAACCGCAAATGAATATTAGCTCACAAATAACGGTACCAGCTATTACAGAAATGAGAGATTAATTTTAGTTTAACCGCTTAGCAACGCGGCAACATTATGAAAAAAACGTTCCAAAAATACCATTATTTTAAACTCCAACGGAATCTTTAAGATAAATAAAAGTCAACGCTACTTCAGTTTTTTTTCCATATATATAGTTTTTTTTTCGAAAAAATAAGACAAAGAACATATTATTGATACCTGAAACGTAACATTACGTTTGATCGCTGATTTGGTGAAAAATATCAGAGCTCACTTCGGGTGTGATGAATTTGAAGTGCCCGTAATATTACGGTCGCGGTAATTTTGTCAAGGTAGATGACGCACGTATACGTATACGGGGAATGTCGATAGGGGGTTAAACTTTTATGTAGTCATCATCATTATCATATCAGCCCACAAACGTCTACTGCTAGACATAGGACTTTAATGATCGCCACACCAAGCGGCTCTGCTCCCTTAGCCAAGTTGACGTTCTACAATATTTAACGCTAATAGAAACGAAGAAAATGTATTAGAATGACATTTCTATTCGCCAAGACTCTCGTGACTTATCGATTAGAAATGTCATTCCAATACATTTTTCTTTTCTTTTCTACTAGCGTTAGCGATTGTAGGAAGTAAACTTGGCTAGGGGGGCTGACCCGCCTGCGTCCACCGATTGACCACAATATTCACTGGATCATCAGACCCCCTAATGTCGCTCGACGACCAGTTCTGCGATCTTCAACCCTCTTGTCAAGCGTGGAGATTATAAGCAACACCCTCAATGGTATAGCGCAATTATATTATTGTTCGAATGAAGTTTAGACCCTTGTATACGTGTGGATAGTGCCTGAACGCATACCGCTGTGCTGAGGGCGAGACATAGCAGTTGGGTGCGGTTTGCTCCCATCAGAAATCACATGACATCCGTCTCTGGCCCTTGAGCCAGGCCGCGAAGGCTGATTGAACAACAATCCGTCGTGAAATGAAGTTTATACCTGCCCTTTTTCGCGTTTCGGAAGATACCTAAAGCCCACTGTGGCCTGGTTTCTAAAAGAGTGTGGTCGTGCCCGGGATGTCTAAATTTACAGAGATAGCGTTAGACGGCAGTCGCATCATCTGTAATAAGATCAGATTCTGACAGGTCGGAATGATTCTAGGGTGAAAGAGAAAGTTGATGCTGACAGATATACTTTAGGAAATCAGTCCCCCTAGCCAAGTTGACATTCGACAATCGTTATCGCTAATAGAAACGAAAAAAATTTATTGGAATGACACTTGTAATCGCCAAGTTATACGTGACTTATGGAATAGAAATGTCATTCCAATACATTTTTCGTTTTCTATTAGCGATAATGATTGTCGAATGTCAATTTGGCTAAGGAGGCTGGTACATACACGGATAGGGTTACCGGGCCCTAAAATATAAAAACCGGCGTTATATTAAGTAGGACGTTGTACTCTAAAAGTTGGAAATGTCTTTTTTTATAGACAAACTATCTTTTTTAAAACTGAACATGATTATTCAAACTAGGCTGAGATCACGTTAAATGTATTTCGTTAAATTCCATGTGCACCAAACTTAAAATTAGAATTTCTCTCATAGACGCAAGAGATATAAAGGACTCTTATTATATTCAAACTAGGCTGAGATCACGTCAAATTTATTACGTCAGATACCATATGTACCAAACTTAAAATTAGAATTTCTCCCTTTTACGCTACAGGTAGGAGTCTTATTTATATTCAAACTATGTGGGTTGAGATCACGTCAATATCATATACCATGTGTACCAAACTTAAACTTAGAATTTCTAAACTTAAAATTAGAATTTTAATATCCGTCTTACATTGTTTTCGACAGAATCTATTTTTTTTTAATGTGGGTCGTTTCCCTGTGAATGTTAACACACCAGATTTGAGTTGATTTTTAATATTCCTAAATTGAGCCTGTTACGCTCTCTACTTACCAACATCACTATGAAAACGCCCGGCACGTCTAATTAAAACCAAGGTTAATGGTCCTTATTCACTTCTCACGTAATTAACGGGCCTTATTTTTCTTTGTAGCAAAATAAATGCGAGTAATTAAATCAGTGACCACAGACAATGGTGGTTTATTTATAATTCATGGAGCTTCGCGCACCGCTACCTCCGTCACTGTATACCATAGTGTTATAATAATTTAAGTATGCTCGTGGTAAAAATGGAGTAATTTAGATAAAGGGCTCGACGAATTGTAATTGTGGCGAGCTTAAGAGATTTTATAATTACTGGGTCCCCGACAGAGTACCATTTAATTGGATAAATTCAATTATTTCTGGTGCATCATACCATGAAGGCACGTGGTTCTTGGCAAGTTAAAATTGTACAGTTGTATGGTGACTTAGCACTGGCTGCCACCTCCGTAGCATATACGGAGAGATCGATTCCACCCCGTGTGCCGGCTTCGTAGATGCTACGAACCTGCCCCCCTAGCCAAGTTGATATTCGACAATCGTTATCGCTAATAGAAAGGAAAAAATTTATTGTAATGACACTACTAATCGCCAAGTCATACGTGATTTATCGAGTAGAAGTGTCATTCCAATACATTTTTTCCTTTCTATTAGCGATAACGATTGTCGAATGTCAACTTGGCTAGGGGGGCTGGTATTACTTGAGAATATTGTGTTCGGTTTTCTGGCCTAACATTTTTTTTTATATGTATGCATTTATGTAGAAAAATCAAAACGGCACACAGCGCTCGACAGTGCCAAATCTGGTGGCGGCGAAAGGGTTAATAGATTATTATATCTGTGATGGATTTTTAATAATTATAAACTTGTTCTTATTTTTAAGTCGAAGGTACAAGTGAAACTCAGTACTGTATTCCAGGACTACATCTGTATTGCTGATTAATCATATAAGCTGTGCTATATTTTTCTTGTTTGACAAACAATAATAATATTCTGGACATTTTGACACATACGACCTAGTCCCAAATTAGGATTCTCCATATTTTGGGTACCAGACAACGATATACATGCTTATATAAAATGCATAAATAAATAAAAACGTCCATGACTCGGATACAAACATTTGTGCTCATCGCACAAAGTTTGTCCCTGTCAAGTTCGAACCCAGGACTCATTGACACAGAAAGCAGGGTCACTGCCACTGTATCAATCATTGGTCAAATAATAATAATATTACAGTTATTTTCACACATTGATCTAGTATCAAATTAAGATTCACTGTGTCTTGGGTAATTAGAAAACGATATGTATATATCGTTTTCTAATTACGTACATATTGGTCTAGTATCAAATTAAGATTCACTGTGTCTTGGGTAATTAGAAAACGATATGTATATATCGTTTTCTAATTACGTACATATTGGTCTAGTATCAAATTAAGATTCACTGTGTCTTGGGTAATTAGAAAACGATATATACACATACTACACATACATAGATAAATACTAATAAATATATAGATAAACGTGACTGCATAAACGTTCATGCTCGTCATACAAAGTATACCCCTACCGGGACTTGAACTCAGGACTCATTGACCCATAAAGTAGGGTCAGTACCACTCAGCCAATCAGTCGATCATTAAAAGATTTAAAAACTAATCAATGAATTTTATTACGCTCTTCTATGATGCTATCAGTTGACATTTGTATAATAATTATTGTTTATTACTAGCTTTTGCCCGCGGCTCCACTCGCTTGAATATCAGTTTTTCGCTACATGGGAAAATCCGAAACAATCCTAGATTTATATAAAAAGCCTTAGAACCACGTTTACTTGACCTCTCGTGTCTTAACGGCGGCTATTAAAACAGGGAACAAGCTGTATATTAATTCTACTGGACCGATTTTGATGAAACATGCAGCAGTATTTAAGTCGGGATAGTACCTTTAAGACTGTTATAGTTTGACCAAAATCTACCAGCTGGTTTTTTCGTGAAGCCCAAACAAACAATCAAGCACACATCGACGGATTTGATTTCAGAAGCCCTTAATTACTCGATCTGAGTAGTTTTTATATTTTTAAAAAACTAGGGTTTTTGAAAATTTGACATTTAACAATTTTATAATAGTATAGACATTACGTGATATTTTAGGGGTGAAAACACCCGAATTGCCAATGTTTCGATATTGTTCACGATTATTGACGATTAATACACAAAACAACACCAAATTTATATATTAAACATCACAACAAACTAATATAAAACGTTAAAATTAACTTCAAGTGACGCTTCACACGAGTTTCCTCCAATATTAATCTTCTGTTCTGAAAATGAATTTTGATTATTTTTTAAATCAACGAATGCATATTTTGCAACGATAATTAATATTGTTAATGGTTCGGCGATAGTGTATTAAAATTGCATTTCAGAACAATCTTAAATCCAAAACAATAAAAAAATATTTTGATATTTTTGAATTTTATTTCGGAATTAGACAACAATGATTATCAGAATTCTTATAGTAAATTTCCAAAAAAAAAAATGTTGTTTTTCTTTTAAATAATGAAAAAAAAAACATTTTTTAAATAAGACTTTTTATTTAAAATTAGGAATTTATTAATTATTTAATAAAATGCCCGTATGGCGCCAGTATAATTATGCCGTCACTCCATTTTTTCTCGTGGGTGCTGTGAGAAACAGGTGATAAAGGACGTACCAGGATAAGGGGTAGCAGCGTTATCGTGTCATTCAATGAAAATCTGCTGCGATCTCCAAGACGCCTGCCAAGCGGTAATATTATGGCAAATCCCTCATCTTAAGTAAGAGGCCGATGTCCAGCAGTAGAATACCGAGAAGTCCTAAAAACGAACCATAGATGGGCATTCTCAGCATAAACAAAGACTATCATAAAATGCACAAAATAACTAAAATATCCGCGGTTTCCAACATTATATATGGACCAAAAGAACATATTTGCAATTTATTTTTGTTTACAATGTTAAAATACGAAGTTTTATTTTTTATTGCTAGTGATTTTTTACTTAAATCTATGAAAAATATCTGGTGATATGGGCTTTTTTTTCATATTTCCTCACGATGCAAATGGGTTAAACCTTTTCAAAAAAAAAAATTCTCTATAAAAAGTCTCTGCTATCATAATAAAAACACATGATGGATTTTTAATTGTAATGTTTTTGTTGTCTTCGGTTAAATGTTATCGTGCCATATGATATGATTGTGGAATTAATGTACTCAAGGTACTGTGTATAGAGCGTGAACTTTTATTGGTTAGAGCATTGTAGGGTTGCCTGTTAGCGCGCATTATTCCGAGTTATAAATATTATTCTAATACTATTCAAAATTACAATTATTTTAAGAAGTTATTGCTCTAAGGCAGAGAACCATCTGAAACATATTCAATTGTTTATTGGAAATTCGAAAAAGCCTCAGGAAGTCTATACGACAAAAATATATCATTAGTTTGGGTCCTTGTTTTATCATCATCATCAGCTGCTGAAAGTTCACTCGAGGGATACTGGTTGTTACGGCAACCACTGGAAGAAATGGAGTGACGCTTGCTTGGTTATCGCTAATAGTTATAAGGTAGTTTTATTGTCATGGTACCTATGCAGTAGTCTGAATTAGATGACTCTGAAGTACGGTATGATAGTTCTAGGCTAATTTTTTGTCATAGTATGGAGTGGTCTGAATTAGATTGCAAATAATACAAATTATTTAATGCAACTTTAAATTTTATATTTTCTTCTTGTTTCATACTCTGATTTACGGCCTGATAGTTGTCGGGTAATTTCTTGTCATGGTATGAAGTGGTCTGAATTAGATTTCAAATACTACAAATTATATGTTATCCAACTTCAAATTTGATATTTTCGTCTCGTTTGATAGTTTGAAGTAGTGTCAATATAGAATTGATTTTCTTGACTTCAAAGCAGCCCTAGCCCTATCGCGTGCGGCTGCAGTCAGTGTTTGAGGGCGTTCACACCTGGGCGTATGATAGTTCATTAACATGCATTTAGTAAGGGCGTTTTTATTGCTGGTACCACTACGCAATCCTTGTCTAACCAGTGTTGTTCAGGATTCACAACCGAGAGTTAGAAATTTCATGAATAACTATAATATA
Organism: Thaumetopoea pityocampa; assembly: GCA_017165845.1. Taxonomy (NCBI): domain Eukaryota; kingdom Metazoa; phylum Arthropoda; class Insecta; order Lepidoptera; family Notodontidae; genus Thaumetopoea; species Thaumetopoea pityocampa. The sequence goes on along the minus strand of WUAW01007448.1, from coordinate 3,686 downwards.
TAGGCAATTAGTATATTCTTAAATTTAGTTGAGATAGAAGTGCAATATATGCGGCGCTGACATAATAATAGCAACACTAAATTTTTCCCGCATATGCTGTGAGAGCCAGCCAAGGATGTACCGGGATAATGGGTAGCAACGTTATGCTGTTATTTAATCAAAATGTTTGTCGATGTTTGTTTGTCCACCTCACGCAAAAGCAACAGATAGATTTTGTTTAAACCGTTACAGTCCTTAAGGTACTATTTCAACTTAAATACTGCGGCATGTTTCATCTAAATCGGTCCACTAAGATACAGCTTGATCCCTGTTTTAGTAGCCGTCGTTAAGGTACAAGATGTCAAGTAAAACTAGTTCTAAGGCTTTTTATATAAATTTATGATTTCGTCGGGATTTCGCATGTAGCGGAAAACCGACATTCACGTGGGCACAGCCGCAGGCAAAAACTAGTCCTTACATATAAATATATTAATTGCAAATTCGATTTGCTTATCAGTCTCCGCCATGTTTGCTCACGGAAACTTGGCCACACGCCTTGTATATCCATGAGCATGTAATACAAATGCTATTTTAAACCAATCCCTTTCCATCTCTCCCTTCACTTTGTGAAATATTTCGTTTTTGCATTAACGTGTATAAAAACTAAAATCTTTGGACCGTGCATCCTAAATGAAAGGGCGGGATGCCTTTAGTTTATAAATAGTCTAGTTTCTGACGGTCCCTCACCCGTAACGGATTACGCCCGGCGTGATCATCTCTGCCCAGTGTGGCGAAGCGAGCATGCAAGCTCTCGAATAGATTTGGTTTTGATGGCATGGTCATAAACTGTCATGCTAGTTAGTCGCTACATACGGCTGAAACTTGTTTTATCTGGTTATGACCTGTATATTAATATAACTTCTCGTCTTGTGGTGAGAGTTGGTGAGTTTACTAATGAAACCTGTGTAACATATAGAAAATTATGTTACCTGTCTATCTAATCTATTATGACATTGTAAGACGTCATTGTCTGTACATTACAGGTATTTCAAAAAATCTAACTCGGATCGACTAATTATGGGCTCCTGATAACGAAACCATCTTTAGTACTTTTCGCGTCTGTTTGCGTGTTTGTAAGCGCTTCACGTAAAAACCAGCTGATAGATTTATATGTCACACATGAATAGAACAGTAGTACCTGTTTATGCTAGTGTTTTCTAGATGATACTAGGAGTCGGTTTTTCTGAATGGGCGGTTGTCGGTCGATTGGTTGTCCATTGAAAAATGAGGCTACCTTTAAATTAGAGATTTGAGTTAAAACAGTTTTAACCTAAGAGTGCGATGTATTATTAGGAAATACTTTTGATGTTGGACATACAAATTCAGTAGATATAACTTTTGCCACTTAATAGTGGCAAGTGAAACATGTTAACAGTACTCTTCTGTAGTTTTATGTTATGTACGTAGTGAAAGAAGTGTCATTTTTATCATAACCGTGGAAGTACACAGCTGGGTATGGATAGATAGATGCTGGATATAGATATACCTCTTACCCCTAAATTTCTAATATCAAATATTTTTACATTCCAAGGTTTGCTGGAAGAAAACTCATTTTTTAGTTAAGCTCGCTTTTATATACATTAATTTTTCCTTATGTGAAAATGTATTTTATCCGTTTGTATACAATAAAGAATAAATAAATACCTCCTGAGAAAGGAACGATTTGCCTCTACGCTTGACAGTCGTCTTGGGTGTCGCAGTAGATTTTGACTGAATAACAGGGTGACGCTGCTGTCCAACATCCTGGTAGATACATCTCTCAGCTGGTCCTCATTGCATCTGCGGGAAGAGATGGAATGACGCTATTATATGCCGACCTCACAAAGAATTATATCCGTTCAAAAACACGTAGTACACTTAGTCGTGCCATGCAAATTATGACTTGATGTCTGTAATTTTACCTAATTAGCAATGGTTTAATCCGGAGGCGCTTTTTTGTCTTGTAGACCCCCTTGTAATGTTTTTCATTTTTGGGTAGACCCCCAAAGCGTATCTAATATGAATTTTTTGTAAATTTATTAACTTCAAATGTANACCTCACAAAGAATTATATCCGTTCAAAAACACGTAGTACACTTAGTCGTGCCATGCAAATTATGACTTGTTGTCTGTAATTTTACCTAATTAGCAATGGTTTAATCCGGAGGCGCTTTTTTATCTTGTAGACCCCCTTGTAATGTTTTTCATTTTTGGGTAGACCCCCAAAGCGTATCTAATATGATTTTTTTGTAAATTTATTAACTTCAAATGTG
>WUAW01007446.1:51243-66574 GCA_017165845.1 Thaumetopoea pityocampa | reverse complement strand
AAAATTGTGAAGTACACATATACATATGGTTATATTGTTTATAGTTTCATAATGAGCACGTCCCGTTCTACCTCTGGCATAGTCAAACATTAAAAAATCTTTGTCTGAAGAGAAAGTAAGATCATCAATCAATCCACCGAAAACGTTTCATTGACGCAATAATTTCAACTAAATGAGATTACGCTTACAAAACGATACGCCTACGCGACGATTCGTTTGTACAACTCTGTAGGTCTCGTAATCGTTCCGTCTTCAAAAATTACTACGGTACGCTTACGATACGCTTACGTTACGACGCCGTGTGCGAAGGGCCTTAATCAACAACTATGTTATGATAGACGTCGAGTGGCGTTTCATGATGAAGCGCCATCTTTATTTCATATTCATTTTAAACGTGATCGAAGCAATCTCACTGATGATTTGCGCGAAGGACGTCCTTCTACGGCGACCGGTGATGATAACGTCAGTGCTGTGCGGCTAGTGACAGAAACTGATAAAAGAGTGACATATCAACGGATTCAGGCAAGTTCAAGCATTGGTATGAATAAGTGCAAGAAGTCTTACACGAACATGTAGGCGATAGACAACGCTGAACCAGATGGACATCTCACAGTTTGACAGACGATTAAAAACGCAGTTGGTGAGACAAGTGATGTGTCCGAGATCGTCACAAATGATGAAAGCTAGACATATAGTAACAATTCAAAGACTAAAAGATAATCTGCCCAATGGATATTTCCATTCGAAGATTTTCCCAAAAATCAAGGGAAAAAGATGATTGCCTCATTCTTTGGACAGACGGGTCATGTTACAACAGTTGCGCTAGAGGATAAAAGAACTATTATTGAAGGATTGGTAACATACCAAAAAATGACTAACATAGTCATTGAATACCGTTTCTCTTGGAAAATGTTCGACAGCAGTGTCCAAGAAGCAGGATGCTCCTCCATCACGACAACGCTCCAGCTCGCTCTGCCAGACGGACAATCGAATATTTGTCTGTGGAAGGTGTGCAGTTAGTGAGTCATCCCCCTTACAGTCCCGATTAATACCTTGTGATTTTTATTTATTCCCTAAAGTAAAAGATAAAGATATTCGCTTTATGAACTCCAAAGATGCTGGGGCTGCGATGGAAAAAAATTGGAAGAGATCTCTAAAGAAGAGTGGGCTCACTGCTTCAGCCAATTGCTCCATCGCATTCGAAGACAAATACATCAGAAACTAATACATCGAAAATTAATAAAGATATTAACAGGTTCCTACATCATTCCGTTTTTGATTTTCTAAAAATTTTCAGTATGATTCTCGTATGTGACATGTATACAAATTATTTTTGAAAATTCCGATCCGACTTAGGACCTTGCGAATGCCAAACAATTGCTTAAATTTATTTTTATTTCAATTTATAATAATAATAGATCGCTTAACAAACACATCCATATATGGTAATTAATAATGCTATAAGCAAAGCACCACTCGTACGAGTGCTATGGGTAAAAATAACGTCACGCAAGGCTCCCCCCCCCCCCCGTCCCCCATCTCGTTAGAAACATTGCAGCAAAATAATTATATATTACAACGAATGCATCTGTTTACCCTTCATGGAGAATCAGGAATAAAGATTAATAAAAACAAAGCAATACACATATCGAGAGCAACTTGGCGTTACCACGATGAACGTATTGCGAATTACAATTTAGTTATTATTTTAAGCAACAATAGAATATATAAACTAGCTTTAATAATAAAATAGCGGTCGTTGGATTCAGAGGTAACGAGTCGTTACTCGTTACTCGGTCGTTACCGAGCGACCAAAATAGTTCGCCATCTGTTGGCCGCAATGGCAAACGGTCGCTCAGTCTAAATATGCACAAGCTAACGACTAACGAAAATAACGACCAACCAGCTTTAACGGATTGCGACGCCACTGAAACCTCAAAATAGGTTTCGTGTTCTCGATTTCATCGTGGGCTTATTATTAATAGAGCTGTTGAAGGCTGCGCAGCTCAGTCGGGTGGAGTCTCCGGAGCCTCTCGCACTGCCGCTAGGCCGCCCAGATGGCGCAAATATGTGTTCAGTCTTCTAGTTTTGTTGGGCTCCGTAAGATGGAGCTGTTAGCCGGATGCGGCTCTCTTAGTCTTCACTCTATATTCTAACGATAGATAGAGCCACTCAAGTGCTACAAAAGACTGATTAGTAAGTATTATTTTTAACTCTCAATATTTCACTATTTAATTTTACCTACCATTGCGATACCACTATTGCGATTAGTATTATTATATTATATAAAACTTGTTAGTTTTTGTTTTCATATTTAGGTAGCTACTTATTACAGGTAACTGGTTTTCATTTGAAAATAATACTTTATATAAAAACTTATTAGAAAACGCAGCTTAAATCAGTACTGTATTTGAAGTGTGTTAAGAAGTAGTGTTTGCCAATATCTTTTCGTAAAGTTTTCCTTCTAAAATGTCCTTAACATTACCCTGACGGTTCTTTTTCAGCCGAATGATTAAACCGAGCCCGTATCTAGTGTCTCTTGCATAAGTTTTGATAGAAAATAACTTTTGAATTAATAAATTTTTATCTCACTCACCAGCACTGCTAAGTAGTATTTTTCTATGTCAGCGCCTCTGGCGGTAATAATTGTGAACTAAGTTGACAAGTTTCATTTCATTGAAAAAAATCAAAATACTTATATGCTAATTCATACTCTAAGATATAGTATACTCTATTAGACATACTCATAGGTCATAACGTAATTGAACCGATCTCTGATTTAAGTGACGCTTACCACGGCTGGCTCTTAAGTATACCTGATCTCCGAGTTTCAGAAGTCGCGTATAACAGTGGGTCGTATGTCGCAGGCGTTGTGAGCATCACGTGCACGACGTCAAATGGCGATCGGTCACCTTAATAAGCAGCCTGAGAGACACATCCCTTGCATCATCAGACCGTACCTGAAGTCGGAATGGTGCTGAGGTGTTGTGATCTAGATAAATCCTAATTCTCCTGTCCTACACCTCATCATCAGCCTGTTAAAGTTTACTGCTGGACGTACCCTCTGCAACGGGGATGGAAATGTTTACTCTACCTAAGATGTTTTCGAGATCTGAGTAGATCGACACCATAGAACTATGATCGACGGCCTTACCGGATAAAATGGTAATCCAAAATCTCCAACTTTACAGGAAAAATAAAAATCTTTATCTTCCATAATATTGAATTATTCTTCAGAAAAAAAAAATTTAAATAACTATGAAATGAATAATGATAAAAAAAATCACAAATAAATGGGGAAAGTGTAATCAAATGTCAAGTTTACAAACATGCTATATATTTATACGGTAACCAGTCTTTACCATTATATTCGGTGGGGACGTCAAGATGTTCGTAGAACAGGGTCAGGCCGCCGTCCAACACCCTGGTCTACCCTCAAGTGGTTTTGATGCTATTAAAATAGGGTAGAATAGACTAGTACTTTTATTGCACACCAGATTAACGTGATTTAGTAATTATACCGATATATTATGAAACATGGCCACTGACTGTGGGCCTCATAAGAAAGCTCAAGGTCATGCAGCGAGCAATGGAAAGAGCCATGCTCGGAATTTCCCCGCGAGATATAATCCGCAACGAGATAATCCGCAGGACGGCTGGAGTCACCGACGTGGCTCGAAGGATTGCAAAGATGAAGTGGCAGTGGGCGGGGCACATAGCTCATAGAACCGATGTGCGTTGGAGTCCTAATGTGCTGGAGTGGCGACCACGGACCGGAAAGCGTAATGCAGGTAGACCCCCAACTAGGTCGACCGATGACGTGATGAAGGTCGCGAGCAATCGGTGGATGAGGGCGGGTCATAGCAGCTCAGTGTGGCAATCATTAGACGAGGCCTATCTTCCGCAGTGGGCGTCTGTGGGCTGATATGATGATGATGATTATGGCGAATCCACTCAGCAGTTGAATACAGACAGTGAAGTTTGTTATAAGAGTTGAAAAGAAACTGACCGCACCGCGCCCCACCGGAGACACGGATACATGGTGCGGCCGCGCCCGCTGACCCCCTAAGCGCCCCCCTGCGTGGTCTTGTGCCCCACCACGGGGTTTGTTGCCATAACGGCAAGATACACAAAGGAACTCTAAATCTATAGTGTAAAAATTTTCCCTACAAAAAGTCTTATGTACCAATTTATTCAATAACTCTAATCCCTTTATGCAGGTGTCGATTGTATAAAGTCGGGGAGAACTTTAATACAAAAATATCGTTTTTGCGGCCACAAGTGTCAGTGAGCCCCGCCCCGCGACGGTGCCGCCGGGTACAACAGCAGTACAGTTCAATACTTACTGTTGTATATTCCGGCGACGTCGTCGGGTGAACAGTAAAACAAAACACATTCGACAATTTGTTTATTGTTTATATGATGAACGGATGGCGAGTGAGTGACAACTGGCAGCTCGTACACCACCCAGGGTCGATAACCACAGAGGACATAGAAAGACCTCTCTCTCGTAGGACCGACGGCCTAAAGAGAATCGCGGGTGAACGTTGGATGTAGAGGCCGAAGACCGATCGCTGTGGCGCTCCATTGGGTATCCAGTACTGGATGTTTTCCAACATCATCATTCGGCCAACCAGATTCTGTCAGATTAGGATGATGACAATATAATGTGGTGTTTGGGATAACTATACGCATTAAAGAGTCCAGCGCCGTACACTTTGATAGTAACTTCGTGGGTAAATGCTTCTCGGGAGAAAAACAAACAAAACCACCACGGGTCCCATTTTATGACGCAAAGATAATCCCAAATAGAACTATCGCGAGTCGTGGGGCGCCCCGCCGGGCGCGTCCAACCCCCGCTACTGACTGACCACACAAGCGGCGCCGTTTGTCTACACGTTACCTCTACGACATTCGTGGAAACGTAATGAACTTGAACGCTTTTGAACCTTATAAAAATGGCAGCGTCGTGGTTTGCCACCCAACACGTCTCGTTTCCCGCGGAGGCCAAGAGTGGGCTACGGATAGCCACTTTGCCCGCAGCAAATGGAAAGAAGTGGTCTCTGCCTATCCCAATTCTTCAGTAGTATAATGTTCAGTATCCCCGCCTGTCATGCAGGACACTGGGGTTCGATTCCTCGCCGGAGAACCAGAAAAAAAGCGTGACTGTTGTATGTGTGTATGTAACTCTATAATGTGTCACTGACTCGCTGTGTGTGCTTCTCTGTTTCCCTGTGTGCGTTTCTCTGTCTCCTTGTGTGCGTTTCTCTATCTCCCTGTGTGCGTTTCTCTATCTCCTTGTGTACGTTTCTCTGTTTCCCTGTGTGCGTTTCTCTGTTTCCCTGTGTGCGTTTCTTCGTCTCACACAGAGAAACGCACACAGCGTTTCTCTGTGCGTGCTTCTCTGTCTCTAAATCCACTATACCTGCGAAAAGAATAATGATTCTCTTGCGCCTAAAAACGACGTGCCAACGAATGGTACAGTTAAAAAAAACTTTTTATAGAACATTATAAATATTATTATATTAAGGTTAGAGTGATTATTTTAAATCACAAACTAATATAGAAAAGTCTTTTAAATATAATATTAATGTTAGTCCGTGTGTGAAAAAGTTTATGATTTAATGTTCACCTGTTCATCAGTGATCGCGACGCGTGCGCGCTGCCGCTTTAGGGGACCTCATTTTTATTACTAAATTACTTCCGGCCCGTATTAACATTCCTGAATAGAATTTTTTCTTCGGCTGTTTAAAGACCAAATAAAAGTTGTTTTCTTTTAAACAACAACAACAGTACAATGTTTCTGAAAAATGATTGTCACATCGTGTAATGGGTGAAACTATTGAAAAGTACGAAGGCGCGCGGCGGGCGGCGACTGGTCGTTGGCTCGGTTTCTACTACAAATAGTTTTGCTGTTCGTCTAACGGGTATGTTCCGAAATCTGCGGATGACGCACCGGGCCGGCATCCAGTTCGTCGGCAGGTACCGCCAACGGACCGGGAGAGACGGCCGGACAATCCGCAGAAATTTCCATGACACCGCTCTGAAAGAACTATCATAATTATAAATAGTTATAAAATAACTAACTTTTGACCGCGGCTCCGTCCGCGTGACTGTCGCTTTTTCGCTAAATGGGAAACCCCGAAACAGAGATTTATATAAAAAGTCTGAACAACTTTTACTTGAGCTCGCATGGCTTAATAGCGGTTACTAAAACACGGATCAAGCTGTATCTTCAATTCTATGGGACCGATTTTGATTAAACGTGCTGCAGTATTTAATTCGGAATTTAGTACCTTTAAAATTATAATATTTTGACCAAAATCTACCCACTAGTTTTGCGTGAAGATCCTACACACAAACAAATATCGACGGATTTGGTTTCGGAAGCCCTTAATTAGTCGATCTGAGCGTTTTTCTATTATATATCTTTGATTTACAAAATAAGACATTTAACAGTTTTATAATAGTGTATAGAGAAAATATTCTGAGTGCATTTTACGCGAAGATATTCGGTCGGCTGGCCCGCGTTACATCACCGCCCTGTCGGCCGTCTATTTTCATCATTCGCATAATGATTACAGAAATAAATACGCCGCGATACGTGAATAGGCGCGTTTTCGTCCGCGCGGAGAACGCGCGTCTGCTCCTCTTGAGAGGCGAGACCGGGGCAGGACCCGAGCGGGCCGACCGAGCACAATGTGCACTGATCACCACTGATTGATTCAGCAGGTAGCCATTCTGCTTTCTGTGCCATTGAGTCCCGAGTTCGAAACCTGGTAGGGACAAACCTTGAGTGATGGGCGTAAATATTTGTGTCCGAGTCGTGAACGTATTTATCTATATATGTATAATATTTATCTATATAAGCATGTATACCATTGCCTAGTACCCAAGATGCAGGGAATCCTAGTTTGGAACTAGGTCAGTGCGTGTGAAAGGGTCCAGAATATTATTATTACTATTATCTCACGTGTACTTAAACGTTTTAGGGTTAACCCTTCCGTATAGATAACGATCCTTTATTCGTGACTTGTGTTAGTAATCAAATACACTGACATATTGTCGCGCGCAGAAATGCATCGCGCACGCCGAGGGCTCAGCACCACGGTTATGAGGTGTTCGCACCCAGTAAAACTGCACGGCGTCCATCTAGACCAGAGGTTCCCAGACTTTTTTTCTCATAGACCACTTTCAAAATTTACCTGGTTCCGGTGGACCCCCTGGAGCTACATTTCTGCCATATTCTCAAAACTCTAAAAAAATGTGAAGATTAGATCTAACTATGGAAATTTGCGTACGCCAACGTAGACCCCCGTCGAGTCTCCCGTGGACCTCTAGGGGTCCACCTGGACCACTTTGGGTACTAAGGCTCTGGACTCTGGTCTTAGACGCGGGGTACGCTAGCATACGTCTGTGGTGCGGCCGAGCTTGGCTATTCTCACGGGCCTCGACTTTTGCAAGGAATCTGGCTCCTCGAATCCTCCTCTCTGGGAGCGCGGCTGACGTAGGGCGTTCTCGTTACAAGCCTGTTTCTATTCGAGTAACGGAGTACCTCCCCAACACTCGCAGGCTACTTCTTAGCGAGGAAGCAGGTCTGCGTAAGCCTTTACCCTTGCGCCCTGGACGTCTCCGCCGAGCGGGGTCCACATTTGTTCGGCGGGTCCTTGGTCGACATTACGGCTTCGTAGTAGGGGGCGACTGGCGCCCTCGCTCTCGACCATGCCCGATATCACGGTCGGAAGAGAGACCAACCATTCTCCAATTGGCAAGTTGGAGCCGTTGCGCCAGCAGGGTGTGAGACGCCGAGTCTTCCGGGGCAGGACGGTGGTGACATCTGCCCGTCTCCTCACATAGAAAAATCGCGCAGAAGATGAAACTTCAGAAATAAGACAATTTTATTTTTCATTAAACCAGTTGCTGCTCGCAACTTTTTCAGATTATATCTAACTACGTATTGAATTTCAACAAATTGGACGGCCGTTTTGGCATGATCGAGTAAACAGCATCTTAAATTTAAATTATCTCCAATTCAATAGGTAAAATATAAAGTTACTTTTAAATTAATTACGTATATGCCGTTAACAGCGTCAGTGTGCACGCGAGGAGGGGGCCACTAGTATTATATAAATAATAATAAAATGAAGTTTTAAAGCGTATTGCCAGTGCCATAATATTAATAACCGGTGCTCTAAACTAGATTTTCCAAGAAACGATCAAACTCCAGCGGCGCGGCGCCCGCGCACTCCGCGGACCGAAATAGCGCCGGTCGACATGCGGGTCCGCGCCGCGCCCGCGCCGGCCGTTCGGACGACGCAGGAAACTAACGTTTTGTTTTATTTTTCTAACCAAAGTGACAATTCTGATGGGGTTAACGCCCCCCATTGTGTGGCACTCGCACCAAACGGACGTCGCGCCGACCGCCTCTAAGCTACATCGACAATCGCAAATCACCTTAAAGCTCATCTCTCGCGGTGCACAATCGACAACCTTATAAAGGTTACATTACGAGAATCAGGACGCGATGCGCGCGTGGCGCTGTTCTCGTAATAGTTTAAATATAGCCGGCCTCTTACCTACTTGTGAATTCCAAGAGGAGCGCGCCGCAGCACCGTCTCCTACACGGAGAGGTATATCTCCGTCGCTATAATTAGTAGTCCGCAAAGACATCCGCACGCCGGTGGGACTGCAGGTGTGGGCAGCCACGCTATCACGTGACCGTCGGTAAATAACGCCTGCAGGGACTGTGCTGTCGCTCTCACAAGGCACATTCCGTCAGTGTGACAGAACATCACCATCTTCATATCAGCCCGCAGGCGTCCACTGCTGGACATATAACCGCTAATGATCGCCACACCGAGCGGCTATGAGCCGCCTGCATCCACCGATTGCCAGCGACGTTCACCAAGTTATTGGTCCACCTAGTCGCGGATGGACCCGTACTGACTTGTCATCAAATTTCAATAAATTTGATCTTTTATGATAAGAAATGAAAACTAGGACCAGGGGCGATTTTCGTACGTAAATACTATTTTCTTTTTTACTCTTTGGTTGTGTAATTTTTTTATACTCTGTGGATAGGGTCGTAGACGCGCCATCCTGTAATAAATGTTTAGTCTTTAATATTTCATCAAAAAACACTATTTCAATCTAAGTTCACAATTTAAAATTTAATATTTTAATTATATAATACCATTTTAAGTACACTGGTGGTGTAGTGGTTATAGACACTACTCACGATCGAAAGGTCGCGGGTTCGATCCCAGTCCCGTACCATTGAGTTATTTCTAATTCATGTACGGACTACATTGTAGATACCAATGTACTCAACGGAGAAGGAAGCCCGCATGGGTGTGTAGTCCACCAACACGCACTAGGCAGATTTCCTCGCGAAGTTTTCCTTCTTCGTTGAGTGCACTGGTCTCTACAATATAGACCGTACTTGAATTAAAAATAAGTCAGTGGTACGAGACCAGGATCGGACCCGCGCCCATTCGATAGTAAGTCGTGTCTATAATCATCATCACTAATGACCTAATGTTAAAAACATAAGTGGGAACAGGCAGGATATAAATAATTTCCATCCACTTTCTAGCCTCGCGTCAATACACAAAATAGTAGATAAACTTATAAATAAACATCTTTTGAATTATCTTAATAAATTTAACATTATATCTGATTCTCAGTTTGGGTTTAGGCGAATCCACGGAAGATGCTGTAGCAGCTTTAAGCTCATTACTAATTAATCAAGTGGATGATGGGAAACGTGTCTGGCTGTATTTCGCGATATTAAAAAAGCGTTTGATACTGTTTCGGTCCCTATACTTGTGTACAAATTAGAAACAAAAGAAACAATTGGTACTCGTGGAGTCTCCCTATCGCTGTTAACGGATTTTTTGACCGAAAGGAAACAAAACGTGTAAATTGGACAATAACTTAGTGATGCCATACATATTTATTACGAAGTACCGCAGGGGAGCGTGCAGGGTTCCACGTTCTTTTGGTTTTATATTAATGATATTTTTAACTTAAATGCTAGTGATGCCTGCATTTTTGCCTATGCGGACGACACTGTCTTATATAGTGTAGTGTAGTTACTGTAGTATATAGTGGTACTTCGTGGAAAAGTGTTCGTAAGAAAACAGAACAGGGGCTTTCCAAGGTAACAGGTTGGCTTAGTAGAAATGTGCTTACAGTCAATACGCAAAAAATGAATTACATTTGCTTTTCTATTAACGCCCGAACACAGCCTGAAAGTGGCTATTCTATAAAGATACATCTATGTCACGCCCATGATGACGATGACTTGTGACACCATAAATAAAGTAGACTCAAGCAAGTATTTGAGAATTATGGTTGACCAAACGTTAACGTGGCATTCTCACATTGATTTCATTTCTAGCAGAATTAGAAAACTTATATGGGTATTTAGAACATTAAGATACGTAGCTAAAGAAGTCGTAAAGCAAACGTAAAGCAAAGAATTTACTAAACCAAATATATTTAGCATTGGCTAAATCAGTAATAACCTATTGCATACCTGTATGAGATGGTGCGTCGAAAGTAAAATTCCTTGAAGTTGAGAGAGCGCAGCGGGCACTCTTGAAGGTTATAAATAAAGAGATTAAGATTATCTACTGAGCGGTTGTATAAGGAATGCGACTTATTATCACTTAGGAAACTATATATATTACGAACTAATTTATGAAGATGCAGGGGTCTGGTCTGTGACAATATCACTTTAGATAAAAGACAAAGAGATAATCAAAACGCCTCGTGTAAGGACATACTTTGTTGGTAGAAAATGGTACCGATTCTGTAGTAACAGAACATAACCAAATTTAGTCCATCCCTACCTTTTTCTAATGTCAAACACCAAAATGAGATAGCTACAATTTTGGTGCTGTCAGTTTCATTTACAAACGTCAAAATTAAAAGATTTAGACACGATTTCGGAACAGATGGACTAAAGATACGCAAAAAAGCAACATTTTTTTAAACCGTTTGACAGAAAGGTTGGTACTCGCTATAAATGTTTGCTATCTCGTTTTGGCGTTTGACGTTAGAAAAAGATAGGGAGGGACCAAATTTACTTAAGTTCTGTTACGACAGAATCGGCACCATATCCAACCCAGTCTGCTCGTTTATATAACAAATCGAATGAAATCCTAAATATCTACCCCATGATAACACATGACTGTAAAATAACAGTCACAAAATGGTTAAAATCATTGTAATATGAATAAATAGAATCAATATCACTCATAGCCAGGTGAATATGTATGTCAACATCGTACAGATTAGTTAAGCATTATTTTTTAAAATATGTTAATTTTGTTTATAATTCTAATTTATTTTTAGTATTATTAGCAGTAAAAAATAACTAAATAAAGTATTTAAAGGATAGTACAAGTTTACAGTTAGTTTATTGTTACTTAGCTGTTAATTGTGGATATAGAAGAGCGGAATTTTTTGGCACAGGTGAAATTCACATAAAAGAAAATACCGAATAAAGGCATTGTTATTATTATTATAAACTAATGCGTAATGCTTAATGCGTGTACCCACCACTTATTAACCAGTTATTGCCGCAGTACATAATCCTTTTCCTCCTTTCCTCTTCCTGGCTCATTAAACCCGTTTCCTGTGGCCTGAGTTCGCGGTCTTTTCCACTATATCTTGTTTGGTATCTCCTGTTGCTAGTCGAGTCTCATCGCCCCGCCGACACACCGCGCCGGCCCCGACGTCGGCCGTCAGTTATATCTCAATTCACTTTCGTGTTTATATCTCTTAACACTGTGTGAGATTTTGACGTAATTGCTTCAGTCGTGAGAGATATATGTTTAAAATGTTTATATGACGGCTATTGTTTATTTCCGTTCACATCAACAGTGTATTGGTGATGATGATGATGATGATATCAATTTTAATCCTGTATCCGTTGAGGATACATATCATCACATTGCTAAATTTCAAAACAATCGGTTTGGTGAATGACCTAGTTATCAAACAGATTAATAACAGACAGACAAACAAAATAAGATCAATAGGGTTAATATAGGATGATAATATGTATCTGCAGATTCTGGTCTTGTCTACGTGATTCGAATGATTCGTGCATGACAAGATAATAATGTGTTAGCTACTTAAAAACAAACAGAAAACATAAATTGTTAGAAGAATTCTTTGTTGTCTTCAAATAACTACATACATTATTTTATTCTTTTTAATGTTATTCAGAAAGAAAATTAATTGAATCGGACTTACGCGACTACAATTTATCAAATAAATCTAGGCACGTGCGTGTACAACGTTAACTTTGAAAAAAGACATTTGATTGGTTGAACGAGCCTCAAAATTTATTGTGAGCCCAAAGTTTTTGATAAAAACTCAGAAATCGAATGCGCAGGCGCGAGTTCTCCGCGCACACATTTATTCAGATTGTGTTTCAGTAGATCGCGCGTCTAAATGCGTACGCGCCTATGAAATTTTGATAGGGCGTGGGAGTGCGGCCACCCACGGCACCCGTGAGTAATGCCCTCGCCGACGAGCGCCCTGGCGCGAGTGAGCCCGCGGGTGGATGTTGTGCTTCCATTTTATTTTAGCGTCGCCCACGCGCCGCGCTTGGAACCACCACACCTGCCACCGCCGATTGACTCATGAGCACCTGAACGTTATTTTACGTGTTGAAAACGATTATTCTTTAACTTGTAAAAGACTAGCTGATGCCTGCGGTTTTGCCCACATGGACTACATTATCCCACTCCACAGGAACTCTACATTTTCTCTTGATAATATTCTTATTATCAGGAGAAAATGTAGAGTCAATATCTAGCTAGCCAAAATCTAGCAATTAACTATACCCGCGGCAAAATACCGTTGGTTTGCTGATGAGAACGTGCTCAGTCGAAGCGTGAAAGAAGAACAAACCAATAAACACGTTCTCGCATTCATAATGGTAGGGTATAACAGAGATAGGAAACAGAAGGTTGTGCCGCCACTGCTCGCGGCTCCACTCGCGTGACGCTTAATTTATGTTGCACTTTATTTATATACCGAATTAATGCAAATCTTTTCAGACATTTAGACTTGACCGTGTAACAAACACCCAAACATTCTCAATCTCATATTTACAGTATTATGTAAAAAGATAATTTTATTGCAAAAGTGTTGAATAAGAAAAAATTGTTAGACATCCATATTACTGAAAAAAAAGTAAACTCAATACGATTCAGATGTAAAACATTTATATTCAGTCAATGTATCTATGCTAATATTATAAAGAGAAAAAAAATATTTGTTTGTAAGTTTGTATGTATGGGGTAATCTCCGAAATTAATGATCCAATTCTAAAAAAAATTTAGTAGATGGTAGATAGCTACACTTTATATCATGCATACTAGGCGAGCTAACACAATGTTTGTCTAGCGAGTCGGAAAATAATACGATTACGAAGAAATCATGGCGCACGCGCGGGAGGGTTTTAGAGTAGATAGGGTCCACCCGAGTGAAGCGGCGGGCAACAACTAGTCTATACTGTTATCAAATCAAATCGACTAATTAAAGGCTTCTGAAACCAAGTCCGTCGATGTCTGTTCGTTGGTTTGTTCGAGCTTCACGCAAAAATTAGGTAGATTTTGGTCAAACTAATACAGAGTTACAGGTACTATTCCGACTTAAATACTACGGCACGTTTCATCAAAATCGGTCTAATATAATGAATATACAACTTGATCCCTTTTTAGTAGCTACCGTTACGGTAGGAGAGCTCAAGTAAAAATGGTTCAACTGCTTTTTATACAAATCTATGATTGTTTCGGGATTTCACATGTAGCGGAATATCGACATTCACGCGAGCGAAGCCGAAGGCAAAAGCTAGTAATTAATAATTATATTTGACATGCGTTCACCGCACCCGGTAAAATACCGAGTGACGGAGAAGCTCGATCAAGTCATGGACGGGTTTGAACACGTGCCAATAGAAAATTTTCACATAACTTATTTTTTGAAGACCATTTCACGGCCATAAAATTAGTGTCGCTCACGACAAAGTTTGAAGCAAAAATAACCATGCTCTCAGACACTCGTACGACACACTCTATGATGTTCTACCCGCATCAAGGTTGATTTATTTAAAAACATATTATACAGTTATGATATCGATGTAGGTAGAAAACATCACGCATTGCAACATGCGTACATTATTTTACGTATTAACCATTGGCTGCCGCGCCGATGGCTGCATGGCTAGACCTAAGATGAGGGTCGGATGACCGGAGTTCGATTCCTCGCTGGAGAGCCAGGGAAAAAGGCGTGATTGTGCGTATGTACTAGCTTTTGTTCCGACCTTGTGGGTTTCGCTTTACTGCTACATGAAAAATCTCGAAACAATCAGTTTTTTATAAAAAAAAACCATCGAACTAGTTTTACTTGAGCTTACGTGCCTTAACGGCGGATACTAAAACAGGGATCAAGCTGTATCTTCAATTCTACTGGACTGATTTTAATGAAATATGCCGCAGTATTTAAATCAAAACAGTACCTTAAAGATTGTAATAGTTTGACTAAAATCTAGCAGCTGGTTTTTGTGTGAAGCTCGAACAAACAAACATACATCGACGGATTTAGTTTCAGGAGCCCTTAATTACTCGATCTGAGTAGTTCTTTTTAAATATCTTTTTATTGAAAATTTGACATTTAACAATTTTATAATAGTATATTGACTGATCTAAATATTGTCGAAATAGATGCGCTTACTCATTCTATATTAGCTAACGGATGTGGTCGTATAACAGCTTTGTCTCACATTTCTAGTTTTGTTGTTATTTTATGTATCACACCATTTGCTTGTCGTTCTAAACAAAATAAACCTTAAGTAGTTTGTGCGCAGTTATCGACACGCGGCGGTTCAGTCGCACTTGACCCACATATAAACGCATATATGGTGTACGACTGGAGTGGACCGTTTGATGAGTTGGCCTTACTCGGCGGCCGCAGCTGTCTCGAACGTGGGACCACATCACAGAGTAACGCACTAACACCCTGTACTAGCTGACACCCGCAGGTCCGCTCGCGTAGACAATTACAACTTGGAAACATTCCCAGGAATCTAAGGATTCATACATACATACTCTCACCTCATCCACATCCATACATCTTTTCACACACTTTCGTCGATTAACGGTGCTACAAACTTTGCCTTTTTGAAACAAGTTGTTGATATGGTTAAAGTAGTTTTTCCTGGGCGCCCTCTTCCGACATTTCCACTCACATTTGCCCGGTATATTCGTTTCGTCAATCGAATCTCACTCATTCTTTCCAAATGACCAAT
>WUAW01007446.1:11572-25153 GCA_017165845.1 Thaumetopoea pityocampa | reverse complement strand
ACGAAGAAACCTAACAAAATATTCATTTTAAAACTTACACTGGCTTAATAATCACAAACAAAAAGGTTAACAGCGAAATTTATAATTATTTGTAATTAAGAGAGATTCTCCTGTTTCATAACGTTAATAGGCGTCACCCATTCTTCAGTCAACGGTCTGTTAGTACGACTAACATCGCTAGAGTGTGCCTAATGAAAGTCGAGACTGAATTATTTGCAATTTTTTTATATGGCAATACTTAGTGTTCTAACGTTCAGCAATTTCCCCTTGATATCAGGATATTTTTAGTGGTAAAAATATAGAAAAAATTATGATGATGAAACGCAACTATATACCTATAGTATAATACCATTACCGTTATTTTTTTATCACCAAAGAAATCATAAACAATAACAGAAATAAAATTGCTTGTTGTATACTAGTAAATATAAATCAAATTATACACTATTATACATGTTTCATGGAAATGCGCAAAAAATTTAACTAAATTCAGAGGATTATTCACAAAAAAAAAACGAGTAGAAACAATCAATCAACGTCATCATTAATATTTAATGTTTGCACAAGACGCTAAGTATTGTTCTAATAATGGGATTGCCATACTGACATTTTTAAAAATTTTCGCGCTTTTTCAATCTCTACTTTCATAAGCCAGACTCTAGTCGCGCGTAGTTTATCGAATGTAGTCTATAATCACAAGTGGTGGCCTGTGTTGCATACAGAATCAACGGGCGCGACGTGACACACGCGGCTGGGCACACCGGAGGGCAATGTGATGACGGCGACTTCAATTGTACCGTAGCGGTGGGTTATTGCGATTTTATAATCGACGCAATCAGACCTGTTATCGTTAACGATAAACTAGTTAATATAACAGTCCAACTTTCGACTAGTTCACGTCATGAACGTGAACAACCCGGGAATATCCGGCCGCGTCCGTTCTCACTCGTTGAAGCGATCAACACTGTGCCGACACCTTCATTCGGAGGTTTGCAAGAACTGCATAGATTCAGAGTACAAATATAATTAAATAAATCTTATTACTATCCATACCAAATTATAATCATAAAAACAGAAAAACATAATTTTAGTTCTTAAATCTAAGTATGCATGTATGTAAAAAGGCAGTATCGTGAAATTGCTTGTAGTATTTTAAGAGATTCGCGTGGGACATGATCAGACTAGGTACTACCATTTTGACACAATTTTCTCATACATCGTCTACAGACGTACCATTTATAGTCACGTGTGTGAATTCACGTGATAACCTGTCTCCTTGTAACGCATTTTTACCGTGCGAGGTTGCACTATCAAATTTTTAGTACCATGCATGGTAACACAAATAGTGCTTTTACAAATATTTTCCAAGAAAAATTATCATCGACCGAGGTGGTCATTTTAAATTGAGGCTAAAACAGAACGCCTATAGACGTAGTGTCATATCATTTTTTTAAATCTTGACGTGTATAGGCGTACAACCGAGGTGTTGGGAACCGCGTGTTCTGGAATCGATTAAAAGCAGTCAGTTGATATTTACATTCACCTAATATAATTTTTACAAGGTTCATCGCCAAATACATTTCATGGCGTTTATTAGGTCAGTATGTACACAGATTATGTTTAGTCCGTGTACACACTAACATTTAAATTCGCTTTAAACACTGTTGATCACATTACTGATAAAATATAAGATTCGAGAACAAATAATATGCAGTGTATTAGATTTATTAACGACAATGAAATTATTCGAGATACCAAGAAGTTAATTGAAATATTACTAACAATCAAAGACGAGGTAATTAATTTCAGTTTTCCAAAGTACTGATTACACAAAGGACAACAAGCAATATAAAAACAAAGCAACAAATAGGGCACATAATCTCAATAAATATTTAACGATCGAAATAAATGTCATGCGACGAAATAAAATTAAATTTAAAATTTACTGTCTTGCGGACTAGGGGGTGTAAACTGTAGTAATGATAAGGGGCCATTAATTAACCAAGTGGCATAGTTTACCGGCAGTTCAACCGTCTCCTCCGTGTAACACCATGAAGACATACCAACTGATCTTTACTTGCCTCATAAAGAAAATAAAAACAATAGTAGACAAATTATTCTCAGATTCTGTTACACAATCGTTGACAATGGGGTTTTAAAATGTTGGAATGGCAACCCCGAACCGGAAAGAGTAGGTCGCCGGTAATCGGTGGATGCAAGCGGCCCATAGCCGCTTGGTGTAGCGATCATTAGAGGAGGCCTATGTTCAGCAGTGGACGTCTGTGGGCTGATATGATGACAATATTCCACGGTCGACTCAAGTTATCCGGTCGCTTAATCACTGCGACGACGATTAACAATCTTTTTTTTTTTCAAATTTCCAAAAGTAATATTTAGTAATCGTACATAAAATACTTGACACACTTCTTCCACGATATAACGTAGAGTTAATATTAAAAATAATTTCTAAGCTTTCACTTCGTTACGAGGCATATGGACAACCCTTAAGTAGCAAGACATTATCGATATTATACAATGCACTGGGGCAATGACTGTAACAGGAACTAGACCTTACACGGGAATCGAATGTGTCCATTCATCCATTACTAACTGCAAGGTACTTTAAACATTTGTTTCATCTGGTTTTTACAGAAGAGATTTTTAAACTTTTTTATCATAAAATCCATAATTGTAACCTGATCAAACTATCAAAATCCACTGCACCTCGGCCTTTTACGTAAAACAGGGCCATTTGGAAGAGACTCTATAATCTCAACTATTCGTCTGCACTACTTTGTTATCTTGGGACTGCAGAAAATGTCCCCAGCCAGTTCTCATGCAACCAGCGGCGAAAACGAATGTGTTCTTATCCTGACGCTGCACAGCCTTACTATACTAGTTACATACTACAATATCATTATTTTTTCTTCACAACTAGTCTGGGTCCCTTCGATTTGGCCCTACTGGGCTGCGCTACGCCCGGCCCCTCAAACCCGTATTTAGACTTGAGTCTCTCTCGAATCAGTAAGCCCTTGATGAGTCGTTTCCAATTTCCATACACTCTCGTCTCGATCTTTTCACGTTCTCTTCGTTCTTGCTCCTCTTGGTCCTAAATGTTAAATATATTATAAATAACTAAATATTATCAACGATTCATATTGATTTTTTATTTAATTATTAAAAAGATTTTAAACATATAAATAAAATGATATAATTTTCATCTTATATTAAATAGACTATCGAAAAAAGTACTATTATTTTCGTTTAGTGGTTACAACTGTAATGTGAGGGGCGAGGTAAAAGAGAGGTAGCGTACAATTAGATTACTCGTCGACGTCAGAGTTCACGAACCAATTTCTGTTAGGATTTCTTAAACGCCTTTTGTTCTCCGGCGGGGAGTCAAACCGCGGTCTCTCGTTTGATATACTAAGACTATAATACCATACTACTGACTACTATACTATGGAAAAATTGGGGTACAGAGAGACCACTCTTTCCACTTGCTATGATCGTTTAATGTAGCAAAGTGGCTAGCCGTGGCCTACTTTCTGCCCTCGCAGGAAACGAAACATATCGGGTGGCAAAGCACAGTGCTGCCATTTTATACGGTTCAAAAGTGCTAAAGTTCCTCATTGCGTTCCCGCGGAAAGAGGGTGATATAGGAAAGGTGAATTGAGCAAAGAATAAAGAATATTTGCCGGACAAGTTAAAAGACTAAATACTCCGTAAGCTAAGACATGAGACTATGCCTGAGGCATGGTAACTAAATAAAGTTAGGTCAGTTGGATTTCAAAGTATCTGCAGTCATAAGTTGCGTGAGGAGCTGTCAACGCACCTTTACCCACGCGTCAGTGAGAATCTCTTCAAACTCCTTGCAGACTACGAACCCGTCGAACACAGGGTGGGTCCAGCCACCGTTGAAATCGAACCCCGTCATAGCAGGCGCGCAGTCTATATTCAACTTCTTCGCCACTCTGTTCAGCGATGGCACTGGAAACATTAACATGGGATGCCTCAGGATAACAGCTCAACAGTTTTATAGTACTTTAATTAAAGAGCGACGAGCGCGCGGGTCTTTATGGTGAATATATCTGTATTATTGTAAAATTGTTAAAAGTCAAATTTTGTAAATCAAAGATATTAAAAAAATAACTACTCAGATCGACTAATTAAGGACTTCTGAAACCAAATCCATTGATGTTTGTTTGTTCGAGCTTCACGCAAAAACCAGCGATTTTATTCAAACTAGTAATAGTTTGTTATAGTCTTAAAGGTACTATCTCGATTTAAATACTGCAGCATGTTTCATCAAAATCGGTCCAATAAAATTGAAGATACAGCCTGATCCCTGCTTTAGTAGCCGCCGTTAAGGTACGAGAGGTAAAGTAAAAGTGGTTCTTAGGCTTTTCATTTCATTTCATATAAATCTATGGTTGTGTCGTGACTTCTCATGTAGCGGAAAACCGACATTCACGCGGGTGGAGTCGCGGGCAAAAACTAGTGATAAATATATCTATACTATTATAAAACTGTTAAATATCAAATTTTGTAAATCAAAGATACAGTAATCCCCCTATAACACTGTACTCTTTTATAACGCGTTTTCATATTAACCGATGTCATGACCCTCGTATAACACGTATAGTCCCCATATAGCGAGGGGATTTCCCACGTGATATTTACTCGTACCGTATACTTATTCTATTTACCGGACCGGCTAAAAGACCGAGTACGCTCTGACCGTTTTAATGACGTTGAAAGTATTCCTTACGTTTCAAATGTACAGTTCCTTTAGGCAGCATGCACGCCTTGAAGAGTTCGACGTTGCCGTAGGCGTTACGCGGCACCAGTCCATCCTCGGCCACGGGCGGCTCGTAGTCCTGCACTTGCCAGGGGCCGAACACCTCCAGAGGTTTGTCCGTTATAACTTTGTTTGACAGCTGAAAAATAATATTATAGATACATTATTTTATTGTATTCATTACAATCTGCCTGTTGAGAGAATGCGTTTCTGACAGTTTATGATCACAGTCAATGTAATAGGCAAAGGATGCGAAGCACCTCAGTCCTCTGGAGAAGCAACCCTTTACATTGAAATCGAAACATCGATATGTACGCTGATGTAAGTACACCGGTGGTCAAGTGGTACTAAGCACGACCCGCCATCGAAAAGGTCGCGGGATCAATCTCGGTCCGTACCACTGAGTTTTATCTAATTCATGTATGGTCTGTATTATAGACACCAATGTACTCAACGGAGAAGTAAAACTTCGTGAGGAAACCTGCATCCCTACATGAGTGTGTGAAATCTACCAACCTGCACCAGGCAGGGTGATAGACTATAGCCTAATCCCCCTCCTTATAACGGGAGATCCGTGCCCCTGTAATGGGGACGAACATGGACTAGGAATGGTCATATGTGTCTGGAATCTCTCGTACATAATTCTATTATTTTTTGGTCCTCTATCTAAATCTGATAACATTCAGAACGCACCTTTATGATTTTTTTATAGTAGAAATGCATCATTCACATCAGTCACAGCTATTTGACAATAGTTGGCGCTTGCGCTATGCATGTATGAGTGAGACAGCGCTAGTCACCTCTCGTTCTCGATTAATGACAGTCTATTTGTCATCGCTATTTGGCAACCGATGGCGCTTACGCTATGCATGAATGAGTGAGACAGTACTAGTCATCTCTCGTTCTCTAATGAATGACAGGGCATTAGTCACCGCTATTTGATAATAGATGACACCACCTTAACCCGTTTAAGGCTGCGCTACAATATTTGAAAACCCCACCTTATCCCATTTAGGGCGTGCCTTCACGACTTTGTACGGTTGCTCGCCAAGCTTCACGACCTTAGCCTCCTTGAGCCACGTGTCGCGCGAGCGACACACGTGCACGCACTCGCGCGCGTACACGGGCTCCCCGCGCACAAACCCCAGCACGGCGGCGTCGGGCGGGTACAGCGCTTCGAATTTCAACAGGTGTCTCTTCAACGCGTATAACGGATGGTTTTTGTATCTGTAAATAAATGTTAAAAGTACAATTAATTTAAATTGTACACAAAAGTTAAATATGTTGACCTGATTTCATGATATGATAATTACATATATTACAGTTGTGACAGTGCTGTGTTATAAGGACGGTTTTAATTAGAATATACAGTGCAAATTATGTTTACCTGTAATTGTTTGATGCATTTAGCAAATATATTAATCTATACTAATATTATAAAGGTGTAAAATTCATTTCCTTGTAACTTTGTATGTAGGGGGTAATCTCAGGAACTAATGATCCAATTCTAATAATTTCTTCACTGGTAGAAAGCTACATTATTCCTAAGTAATATAGGCTATAAATTATATTTAAATCATGCATACCAGCCGAGCTATCACAATGTTTGTCTAGCGAGTCGGAAAGCAATACGATTACGAAGAAATTATGGCGCACGCCCGGGAGGGGTTTCGAGTAGATAGGAAGTTCAGGAGTAGCGGCGTAGAGTAGTAGGAGCAGCGCGCAACAACTAGTAGTAATTAACTCTTATAAATGCAAATGTGAGTTTGTTTGATTCGCTTTCACGCCTTAACTACACAACCGATTATCATGAAATTTTGTACACGTATTGACAGGGGTACAGAGCACATAGGGTAGCTTCTATCCCAAAAAAAATTGTTGCTAAATGATAAGAAAAAATGTATATTTAACAGTCTCTGACTTGTATTTAAGGATATTAACATGAGCGAAGCCACGGGTAAAAGCTAGTTAGTAATATTTATAATTAGTACCGATGTAATCAATACGTTAGCCGACCTATTAAACAAATATAAAATAAACTGCGATAGCGAGGGTAGCCGCCAGTCAGGGCTAAAGAGAGCGGGTCATATTAGATTTCCACTGGCTAAAACTCTACAATGTTGCAAGCCCGCTCGTAAGAGAGGCCGTGGGAACACAGATTTGGTCCAGTTATAGTTTTATTAGTAGCTGTGCCCGCGACTCCGTCCGCGTGGGCATTCGGTAAGAGCGGAATTATACATAAATTATATTCTCCGACTTTAATAAGAATGAAACAAATACTAAATGTTACAGGAAGCTTTTCACAATGCATCAGTGAAAACCGCATTCAAATCGGTTGAGACGTTTCTGAGATTAGTGTGCATAAACGCACTGACAAACAAAATTTCTGAAAACTATATTTTTGGCTCCGGCAACATAAGTGCAACCTGTATGGACTGTTTTTTTGTAATATTAAATGTACAGACACGGCTCGTTTACGATTTTATTATATGTATAGATAGATATTATTGTATGGATTTCATGTATGGTTTTCAGTTGAGTTACATATTTCATAATGTTTCTGAAACATTTGATATCATGGTAGGTTTTCCTTGGGCATTCAGTTCCAACAATTTCACTTACAATTGTTCGATATAAGAGTATACGTTTCGTTAGTCGATTCTCACTCATCTGACATGAACGTGCATAAAAATGTACTAACTCAGCAATGCTCTTAGGCAACGGCGCTTCCAACTGCATCCTATCCAACTGCTCGTCTTCCTCTCGGTCCCTGGCCGTTCTGGGCCCCAGCCACGGTTCAATCGCCTCGCGCCACCACGCGGGCTCCGCGCGCAGCTTGCGGGTCACGGTGTTCCAGTGCGGCACGTAGCGACGGGTTAGGTCCTTCAGATAGTTGTTGTTGTCCCAACCGGCCACGTAACACACCGGGTGGGTGGCGTCGTTCTGTTCACAAATGTGCGTATGACGTTCATCATCGTCACAGCCCATGGGAATCCACTATTGGATATCGCATCTTCCTTAAAAAAGTATTTGCCATAATCTCCATGCTTGGCAGACATCTTGGAGATTGCAGTCGATTTCTCTTGAATAACAGGATACTGCCGCTGCCCATTATCTTGGTACAACCCTCAGCCGGTTCTCACGGCGTTCACGGTAAGAGATGGAGTGACATAATAATGTCACGGCGTGATAATAATCACGCCGCAGGCATCCAGAAAATCATCGCATTTAAATAATATTAAACGCAGAATAGATTAAACAGAAAAAGCTCCTTGTAGCCTTATTGATTAAACTTCATCTTTTAGAATTACAGATTAATATTAATAAATAATTGTTATAATGTTGACTTTCTCGATTTTTTTAACTTATTTTTTTAAATAATTTTATATAGCTTTCGGGACACTGGTTTTGTGTATGTGGGAATAATTCTAACTGTGTATGTGTGAATGTATATATGTACACATGTGTGTTTAAATGTGAATGTGTATGTTTATATATGTATTTGAGGGTTACACGTCGTGACCTCTCTCTGGCCCTGTCAGAATACCAGCAATACATGCATCTTAGCTGCAGCCACAGCTAAGCTAGGAACCAAGTTTTGTCTCACACATCGTCTTTTTCTTGTGTAATTGCTTATTTGTATATACTTATTTGTGGGACAAAAATATTCTTTTCTTTCTTTCTTATTAAAACAGGTATATATTCAAGTAGTAGAATTATACAGAATGATGAATAGTGTATAAAGGTCTAGCCCAATGGGCTGATGGATGACATAAGCGAGGTTCTGGCAGTGGCTTGATAAGGAGAGGATCGATAGTTGAGTTGCAGACATGAGCTGTATGTCCAGCACTTAATTAATAAAGGCTGAATGTTAATCTCGAAGTTAGATTTACCAAGCTGGATGACATGTCCCGGGTCATCCAGCTAGGTAAATCCAACTTCGAGAAAGAGGTCAGTCGCCGAATCTAACTCGACTGGGCAAGGTCAGAAAAATGCGTAACATTTTCTAGTCAAAAATACCGCAATGCCTTAACAGAGTGTCAAGGTATTCAATCATTTGTGTACATTGCCAGTGATGACCTACGGATCCGAGATATGGCAACTGACTGTGAACCTCAAAAGAAAGTTCAGTCATCCAACAAGCAATGTAAAGATATATACTCGGGATTTCCCTGCGAGATATGATTCGTAATGTGATAATCCGCAGGAGAACTAGTCACCAACGTAGCTCAAAGGATTGCAAAGCTGAAGTGGCAGTGGGCGGGGCACATAGCTCGCAGAGCCGATGGATGTTGAGGTCCTAAATTGTTGGAGTGGCGACCCCGAACCAGGAAGCGTAGCGTGGGTCGACCCCCGTCTAGGTGGACCGATGACCTGGTGATGGTCGCGGACAATCGGTAGATGTAGGCACCTCACAGCCGCACGGTGTGGCGATCATTGGAGGAGGACTATGTCCAGCAGTGGACGTCTGTGGGCTGATATGATGATGATTATGATAAATGTTAATCATGAAATAATTGTTGAGAATATCTTCCAGTGGATAAATAAAATTATGTGGTGTAATCCAAGGCGGTCTTATGTCTAACATGAGAG
The DNA here is from genome assembly GCA_017165845.1 of Thaumetopoea pityocampa. Lineage (NCBI taxonomy): Eukaryota > Metazoa > Arthropoda > Insecta > Lepidoptera > Notodontidae > Thaumetopoea > Thaumetopoea pityocampa. The sequence continues at coordinate 15,759 of WUAW01007446.1, read as the reverse complement.
AGAAAGTGCATAAAGGTTGATTAAAATGATTTGGCCACATTATGCGCAAACCAAGAAAATGTTGGTGGGATGCCTTGTTATGGCGGTTTCAGGGCCAAATAGAGCACAAATAGAAGTAAATATCAATGGTAACTTGATAGCACTTACATAAAAACTATTCGTGTTGTGTATTTTCCCCCTGACTACATCAACCGGAACCCACTGTTCAAGCTCTTCTACAAAAACTTCACACCATACATCGACTTTCTTAGAAGCTAAATCTATGTCCGGCGATAGGACCCTTCTGTCTATTATTTTGCGACTAGTACTCGGTTTTGGACTAACTTTTGAGGGTTTAAAATCATCATCACTCTCAGATTTTTGAGGATTGGGATCGACTTCTGGTAAATAATCGCTGTCTACATCAGATTCCTGTTTGATTTTACCTGAAAGTAAAAAATAATAATCAGACAACTAATAGAGACCCAAGATGAGTTCCACAGTACACTTTTCATTGCTTTTTTTGCTGCATTGCTTTTGTCACTTCTTACTGCGAATATTTGATTATAATGCTACCTGTCCGTGACGCGGGTAAGAAGAGCCTACAATATTACAGTATTTATTACTCTACTGCCACATATAAATTCTGATTTCCATTGTTACCAATAATCAATATCTAGCCATTTACAGCTACACTGCACAAATTATAGATAAATATTCTATTCTACAAAGAATAACACAATATCACAAACCTTTCACGATTCCTTGTTTCGCTTCTTCTTTAGCACTTTTTATTCGGTTTTTAATTATAGTTACTAAATCATCAGTGACATCATTCTTCGAGTGTGTTTTTGCTTTTGTCAAATCTCTGTGGCTGACCCTTTTTTTATCATCTAATATCATATTATCATCCTTTGATTTTCGCATGTTTCTCTTATGTGAAATTTCATTGAAATATTTACTTTTCTCGGCAAAATCATCAGGAGCACTCTTTGTTCTGCCTGTTTGCTTTGCAGTTATTTCTTTGACGCCAAGTTTATTTGAATTTTGTGCGCTTATATTATTGGCCGTTTGTGACCTTTTCCTAGATAATCTATAATTACTAGTTATACTAGTTCCATCTGCAGGTTTTGAGTTATTGAAATATTTGCTGTTATGATCTGAATCTGTTACTATTATTTTGGGTAGCTGTAGTTTTTTGTCACTTTTAGCTATTACTGACGTTTCGTTGCGCTTTGGAGCTTTACTTTTATTTAAACTACTAGGCCTTTTAGTACTTTTCTCAGGAGTTTTGCTTTGAACTATAGAATTATTCGAATTCTCTGCTTGTGAGTGCTGTTGGGTTGAAACTTTAGGCTCTTTAATAACATAAGTCTGTTTTTTATCTGCCTTCAAAGGCAGTGACTCAACTGTATTATCATTTTTCCTTTTTAGTGCTCTTTTACGCCCTTCAAGTGTTTTATTTTCTTTCTCGATAACAGGTTTAGGCGACTTGCAAGTAGTACTTTTCTTGGATATTTTTGGTGGTGACACATCTTCCTGTTCTTGATTATCATTTATTTTCTCTCGTTTTGCGGATCTTGTTCTTTGAGTACCTATAGTTTGTGGGTCATTATTTCCATCGATTTGCACTATATTCTCAAAATCATTTTCATTAGTCAAATCACTATCACCGCTGAAACAATAATCATCATTGCCATCTACTTGACTAACATTTCGTTTTTTAGATTTTGTGCTGCTAGAAACCGAACTCTCTTTCTTACTTGACTTCTTTTTACTTTTTTGATCAATGGATGCTAATTTAGATTTTTCATTAGCATTTTTTTCTTCTTTTGTTTTTGTGGAAAGTGAACACAATTCGGAACTAGGTGGTTTTATAGGCAATGTTACAAAATTAAACATAACTCTACATTGTAACCCTATTGCTCTTAACATACTAACAAAGATAAAAACTAGATGTTTCCTTGTTGTAACAACTCTGGTTTTTATTTGATTTAACAATATGTTTTTTAAGGGTGGTGCTTTAGGTTTGAATTTATGTTCATTTTTATCTTGCTTTAGTATTAATTTATCTTTATACCAAGTTGTTATTTGCTCAATATATTTCATGTCTATTCTTTCTCCAGGATAGCACTCTTTAGATGGAACTAATGAAAGTGCAGCTGCCAAAACTTCCTGATCATTTAAAACACGACTGACATAATTGCCATGACCTAAGTAACACAACACATGAACCTTATGCATATATACTTGGTATTCCTTTTTGACCCTATTAATTTTCCTTTTCATCATCATTTCAATGTCAACTTTCTTTGACTTCCGACAGCCCGCATCAGGAAATTCGACGAAAAGTTGTATTCCCTGTTTTGGTAATTCTCTGGACTCTGAAAAAGATAAGTATCTGAATTAGAACAGATTTATTATAGAAAATTTCATTAAAAATTTGCAATGTGAATGTTTAAAATAAACTAGAGTTAGTAACTTTTTCTTTTGTAATGGTAATTAGCATTGTAGGTTATTATACCTTTACCTTTTACTTCCTCCCAATCCTCCATTTCTGATTCACTATCATCTTTCCTCTTTTTACTTATATTTTTTTTATTTACAACCTTTTCTTCAGGCACAATTTCTTCACCCAAAGCTAAGAGATCATTTACATTACATTCTTTCCCTAAATCCATTTTTGATGCGTAACTTTGTAATGTAGCTTTTGTTTCTTCAATTTTCGATTTGTGTTTTTCTAGTTCCAGAAATGTCTTTTTAGCAATTTCTTCACTATCATCTTGTAAATTGGTTGACCATACCTAATATGTATGAACAAGCAAACACAAAATTTCTAGCTAGAGTAATAAAAATTACAGAAATAAAATGATAAAGTATAAAATTATTTTAAAGTCTTAAGGCTTACCATACCATCAAATAAGCTATTCATCATCAGTTTGCTGAAGTACAGAGTTCGATATAGGCCACATAAAACAAAATACACCTCCTTTTTTGTTCTTTACATGAATTTATTATAAGGTACCATTACATGATTGAAATTGATATTTGTTACATCCCAGATTAATACTACTGCCCATTACACTGAGGTGTATTTCTTAAGAGATTCTTGCTGTACTCACAAGAAGAGATAGGGTGACGCTATTATTATGCTACTGACTGCATTACAAGGTCCTGATACATGGGCTGTTTGTTGAATTGGAAATATTTAGCAGGTTACAATGTATTCAAAATATCTCTGGCCACCCATTCAAACAAACCATTATGATGTAAATTATTCATTTGAATATTAATTGTACTAAATATTGTTGCACCGTGTAAATAAATCGCGGCGCCATCTGATATCACATTGGATGGACAATGGACACATTAGCATTTAGCACTGGATGGTGAAATCACTGCAGCTCTAATGAAGTCTCATATGGAGTCTTAAAATGCAGAACATTTAGACAATATACAGAGGTTTTGCAGATATTTTTAAGGCCTATTAGTGTAGGGAGAGGGGGGATGCCTGCCAATGGGTCCATTGTCACAGGCTAATCTGCTAGCCTGGATTTTAAAATTCAACATTTTTGGACTGGTTCTGATTTAACCCTGGATAGTGTAAGAATTCTAAAAAATATTTAATAAGTTAGGTGTTTAGAAATTTAAACAAATAAAACTGTGAAAAAGCTGCTCCATGTTGACAATTTATTGTAATAGTTACTTACATCTTTGTATTCTGTAATAACTTCACTGTCAGCTTTAGAATCTTTATCAATTTCCAAAGAAGTCTTTGTAGTAACTTTCTTTGTTGGTAACATAGGAGATTCATCATCACTACTATCTGTAATATATAAATAAATATAGTATATTCTTTCAAAGTCATCATTATCAGCCTGAAAGATACTGCTGATGTATGTAGAAACTAGTTTTTATGTCTCTCAACCATTACTAAAACTAGCTAAAATTAAATTAAATTCTAAACAAATCATAAACAAATCTGCTAAAAGAACCATGAACAAGGTACATAGGTAATTGATATATTCAAATCTCTTTAGTCTGTATCAGCTGTCAATGTTGAAAAAAGATGGAAGCTTTAATTTGCTATTTTGTTTTTTGTATAAGTTAGCTCCTGAAATTATTCATTCATTTGTCATATGACGACTGATTGGCGCAGTGGGCAGTGACCCTGCTTTCTGTGCCAATGAGTCCCGGGTTCGAATCCT
>WUAW01007426.1:17329-36690 GCA_017165845.1 Thaumetopoea pityocampa | reverse complement strand
ATATATATCGGCAATAAAACATAACTCTGTCAAATCAAATAAATTTATTATGAAACATGGGTACTTATATGATAGATTATACACTAATAATTAGGTCTAATAATATAGTTATTATCTACACTCTTAACTTAATACTAACATCGCAATAATCAATCGGTTAATTATTTTAAATTAGATAATGGGATCAAGTTTGATCCATCTTTTTTCACGAGCTTTCTATTGCATCGTGCCTTCAGACAATTTCACGTTTTATACCTGCAAAGTACTTCCCACTAATAGGGGAACGAATGTTGGCAACTCCAGTAACCAACCACCATATTAGTTGGTCCATTCTAAATAGGCAATTAGAAATTTGATCTCCAAAAAAAAAAAAAAAACTATTGCAAAAATGCAATTGATTATTTTATTTTAAATTTCGTACGCTTTATTAGTACACATTAGATTATTAGAATTACTTTCTAAATGAAATTAGTTAAATGTTAGAAAAATATTGTTCAATCGAGACGCATGTTTTAATTTAACTACTTAACTAGTTGTATTTATATTTGTACAGCCAACCCTCGATACTCCTGGTCCGTATCAGACGAAGCAATCCTGTTTGTAGTTGTTTGTAATCACGTTCGCGCGCGATGTGAAACTGTTGCCACATTATTCATTTCGTGCACTGAAACTTGTTTTTGTGTGATTTTTTGTGCGATTTTTTTTTGTGCGGTACTTGAAAATACTAATCAAATTGCAACACAATTAACGAAGTTATCGATAAAAATAAAAAATAAATAGTAGGATTGATCGGCCATTTAGATTTTTCGATTTTTGATTTTTATTTCATCATATTGCATAAGTCGTCACAAGAACTGATCACCGACGACACGGTACCGCACACAAACAGGTCTGTGTGTTGTGTAAGTTCTTGAAAACAGACAGCCCTTTAGCACTTTATTAGAACTAAGTATTAACTGTGAATATCATTTGTTATCATTTCTTACAACAGATTGCAAGTTGCAATACCTCCATATTTACAGTCTTACAGTCTGCTGTTGAACAGAGGTCTCCTCCCTAAATAGGGGGGATTGGTGGTCCTGAATGTATTATAACTCCAACCAAATAGAAATAAATATTTCTTTGACCTCATGAGCCGTGGTCGGCCCTTGACAACCTTGTCGTTTCATTATTCAACAGTACAAACATTTTGCTGTAAGATTGTGAAATTTTAACTAATTCTACATTAGCTGTAGTACTATTTCTATAGGTTGAAATATAACCTAGTTTTTTTTTAATATATATATTAAATAGACATACATACATATACTCACGCCGGTATCCCATAAGGGTAAGCAGAAATTACAGTTTTCCACATGCTACGATCTTGACACACGTCCCTCGCCTCATCCACATCTTTTTAGACACTTTCGTCGATTAAGGGCGCTACGAACTTGACATTCTTGAAACAAGTTGTTTGATCAAGCTAAGTTTTCCTGGGCGCCCTTCCGGCACTTGCACTCACGTTTGCCCGGTATATTCGCTCCGTCAATCGAATTTCACTCATCCTTTCTAAATTACTAAATCATCGGAGCATTCCTTTCTCGATCCTTGTCACCACATTATACTTCAACTTACACTGACTGCTGTATCTAAAATCTTTTTATTCTCAATATCTCTTACATTAAATTCTATATATATTATGTATTTTTTACATTCATGATTCAAATTGAGTAATCAACTTACAAAATCTATGTCTTTACATATAAAAACATCACGTCTTAATGCAATATGCGATTAAACTGTATGTGGGGTTTTGGGCATCGTAATTACGTCATCTTTTATAGAAGTTATGAATATAATAAAAGTTCGTCGATAATCAGAAAATCGACGACCTTAAATATTAAAGTATTTCTTATTTTCAACTTATTTTTATAAAAAAAAATTAATTGAAAGTAAGCATGATTATAAAAATCGTCTAAAATTTTGTGACAGATTTGTATGTTTAGACATTATTAGAAGATAATTTGTACCTTCCGATGCCCTTCACTCCGGTGGCTTCATCCTCTTTCGCTCTTTACGGAGCCTCCGAGCTAACGGCTATGCAATAAACAGTCGTTCAAGTACCATGAAACTGCTGTAACAACACCATTTGTGGTGATAGGTCCGTAGGGACGCACGCACGCACGCACGCGTCGCACTCGTTAAAAACAGCGTTTTCACTCTTTTATTACCCTTCTCTGGTGTAAAAATAGATATTTTGTATCCGTATGAGGCTATTAATAGTATTCTAAAAAATCGTGTACAATTTTCTCACTGTATAATTACGTCATACTCTTTGCAACGTTCTTTGTTAATTTGTTCATTCTTTGTTTATAAATTTTTGCATAACTGAAGTCGAACCATTTTGTAACGTTTCTAACCACTCCTTTAGGGATGTGGTCGTGATAGTATATTATATATCCTAGCTCTGTAAAAGGAAAACAATTTTGCTCCAATATTTCGGTGTACAATAGTTATGCTAAAATACTAATTAGCCAATACACTTTATTGATGGACTGGATATTATATTGCCGAGTCGAGGTAACCTTTTGATCGATCCTATTGTAACAAAAGCGATGTTCGTTCTTCAGTCTGTCTGTCTATAACCTCTTCAGCACTCAATAAGTAGTTTATTCTCGACCTCACTTGAAATTTTGCAGGGAAATAATCATCATCACAAATAAACACACATGCACAATTTAAGTGAGGTACACCTGTATTCCAAAAAAATATTTCTAATTAAAAATGTCATAAAATTTTAGTTTGTTAGTAATACTTGCGTTTTAACAATGCTCTGATAGTTTAAAAAATGAAATTTTAACACACATACACACACACACACACACTAAGAAACACTAAGAATTATGTGTGTAGTAATGAGGAGATATGTATTAATTACATATTGTATGACAATTGAAATAATTCATTATCTTAAAATTCAATTAAAATTTGTTGTTTGCAATTTGTAATTTTTGTTTAAAAAGCATCACACAAAATTTTACTCTACCGGATCGAACCCAGGACCCGGTGGCCCAGAAAACATGATCATTGCCACTTGAGTCAATTTGGTTGTCAAAAAGTGCTTCGATTGTGAGCAGAGGGCGAGAACTGTTTTCTCCCCTCTTTAACCGCGTCTGGTTATGAAGTCGATGCGAGCGAAGCCGCTGGTTTAAGCTAGTAGTTAATATTACAATATCACATTACAGATAAATCGGCTCGGGGACGTTTTTCGTTTGTAGTAGTGTTTGTACACTTAGCGGCTAAAACCGGAATAAATCAGTTCGCGCTAGCTACCGCGCGCCTCGCAGTCTCGCATCGGTCGCTTATAAGTAGCGATATAAGTTAGTTATACTTATTAAATTACGTTTAATATGTATAATATTATATACCTACCTATAATAAAAATATTTGTTTATGTATTTATCTCCTGTCTGCGCATGCGCGTGCACCGTCCGGTGAGGGGTGCAGTCGCGCGCGCAGCCCCCACCGTTCGCGCGTCATTATTGTTTTTTCTAATTGGAATTTGAACGCATACATGTCAAACGTAACAGCACCTAGTAAATTATACAGTTCACAAGCTTTGGGATTAATTTATATTGAAACTCCTCAACATATTGATCCGATCGAAGGACCAATACACTACTACAAACACAAAAACGGATCAGCTACAATCAGCTTGGAGAAAGCTGATTTGACAGTACGTCGTTGTTTAATAATAAACTAAGGAATTGCGTAATTAATTAATGTTTTAAGTGCTGTTACTTGAAATGTCTTTTGTACAGCGCTATCGATAAATTATGTTCACTGTGATATACTCTTCCTGTCGCAATATGCAATGTCGTCTGAACGATTACCTGTTGTTAATAATGTTAGTTGTTTCACTAATTAAAAAAAACATCAATTGTATAATTGTGTTTTTGTTCGTCAATGATGTATCCTTTCAGTTGAAAACCTTACCATTGCGTCTAGTTATCCTTCTGTTTATTTGTCTGCTGTGTGGCGCCGCCATAACAATAGCGTCACTCCATCTCTTTCCATGGATACTATGATAGAGGGATATACCAGGATAGAGAGCAGCAGCGCTATCATGTTATTTGTTCAAAATCTACTGCGATCTTCAAGAGGCAGTGTTGAGATTATGGCAAACCCTTCCATTTTAAGTAGGCGGCCCGTGTCCAGCGGTGGATTTCCACCGCCTAGTGATGATGACGACGATCCTACCGCTGCGTCTCTTCTTAAGTCGGCACCTGTTGTTAATTTATTGCAAGGGATTTGGGGGTCGTGTTAAGATGACCGAGGGTCGTCTGATGTTAACCCCGCAGCCCTCACCACCCCTCCGATGACTAGTGTCACTCGGGGCCTAATGATTTACTTGTCTTCTGAATCAGATCTCGGAGTCATGTATGAATTAGATGGTTAACCCATCTGACAATCGGCCGTGTTAAGCACTGCGACAAATTCAAGTTATGTCTCAGTTATTTCCTTTATATTAGAAGGGTCAAGCGGGTCACCTGATGGTAAGTGACCACCGGTGCCCATAGACACTCGCAAGACCAGAGGCATCGCAGGTTCGTTGCCGCCCATTCTTGAAGTTTAAGCTCTTTTCTTGAAGGTTCCCAAGTCGTATCTGGTTGGAAAAACCGCCACTGGGAGCTCATTCCACAGGATGGTGGTACGTGGAAAGAAACTGCGATAGAAACGCACAGTGGTAGACTGCTAACTATCCAAGTAATGACAGTGAAATTTTAAATTTTGACGAGATGTGTGAAGATGGAATTTAGCGGCTGGAGTTAGCCCAAACAATTCCTCGGAGCACTCCCCGTGACAGATACCGTAGAAGATGCTGAGAGATGCTATGCCCCTCCGCAGAGCCAGCGGGTCTAGCCGATTGGTCCCTTGGTCGTCGACGCTTCGAGCCTCTCTTCGCTGAATATAAGGTGGTATTTGGGAGCCCCAGCCCAAAGATGAGAACACTGTTCCATATGAGGCCGGATTTGTGCCTTGTAAAGTAGAAGACGAGCTGATTAGAAATACCTTCTCGATCTCCCGAGCACCCAAGCTTTTTAGAGGCCAGTTTGACCTTTCCAAGCAGGTGGCCGCGGAACTGAATGTCGCTCGTTACATTAACTCCAAGGATCCCAATGCTTGAATTGACAACAATGGGATATAGTTTTATTAACTATCTCTGTCATTATGCACATACCTAATTAAATGAAGAGAGGGGTTTTAAAGCAGTACTGCAATTTATATACAATGGTGCTGATTCTGTTGTAATAGAACTTAACTAAATTTGGTCTCTACCTGTCTTTTTCTAATGTCAAACAAAAGAAAAGGCCATGGTCTCTAGGAACGAATATTTTTTTCTTTATATTATTTTATTTATTTTATTTTTTATTTTATTTTATTTTTATTATTCATTTTTAATAAAAAAACTTGTTTATTATGGAAATTACCCAATACTTAAGTGAATCCGCATAAATAAGGTGAATGCAGATTATTATTATTGCACACACGGTGTGCAACCGGTCTTATAGCCTCGGAAATCATTTGCACACACGATTTGAAATCGATCTCGAATGGGTTAAAAAATATTCTGGCACTACGTCTATATGGATTCCCCACACTAGTGCCGCCGGACTCGTCTGTCAAGGTCGCAGTTTGCCGCCGAAGTTCCCTTGACCTGGCTCGGCCTCCTGAGAATATTTCCCGTTGTGTGGCATTTCATCGATTTAATACCGCAATGCATCTTATTACAGTCGATTTTTATAAATATTATTAGTGGTTTATTCGGTTATTTTACGGTAAAATTGAATGATTTCGTATAGATTTAGCGGAAACTCCTTGTTGCACACTATACAACATCTTTTTTCTCTGGTAAACTACTTTTTTTATTTGTAAATTTCCATTGATATTGTCAATTTTATGTTGTTCTGTCAGTTTTACGATTTCATCAATGTATCACCTTCACCAGCGCGTTTCATTTGTAACACCCCCTACTATTATGATATAAATGTAAAAAATGTATTTGTTGGGTTTCCTATCTGCCGCGCACGAGGGTAACAATGTATCGATATAATCTTTTTTTGGATTTTATTGAAGAGCCCATGATGTTATAGTCGTACCGTAGTCGGCGGTTGGCGTCGAGCTGATCTCTGGGTTAAGGGGCGCTTACCACAGCCGGGTGTTGGATGAGTTAACAATACTATTATTTAGTTCATATTTGATCCTCCGTGTGGTAGGAGGCGCGTAATCAGTGGGTCCCGATTGATGGGATGGCACTGGTCGCCGCAGGGACTGGGGCGCTACCAGGGTGAGTCGGGCAGCTGTCGGCCACAGTTACACCGCCTGCCCCCAACGACAGCGCCGATATAAACCGGTGTAGTTCTAAGGTCTAAAAGAATTAGATAATTAAATAACCAAAGAGTAACTGGCTGCTTTTATCCCAAAACATGTTTGGTTCCTGTAGGATGTCCTAAATATGTTCAAAATATTTATGATTAACATACTTTTGTTGTTGATGTATGACCCACGACGGATCAGCCTCATCGTTATCAAACCATCTGCTCTCCTATTACAGGGCACGTATCTCCTCTCAGAATGAGAGGGGATAGAGTCTATTCCTATGTATATCTATTCGATAGACTATAGTCCCCCAGCTGGCCTAATGCGGGTTGGCAGACTTCACACGTCATAGAGAAAATCTCTCCGGCGTGCGGGATTCCTCGCGATGTTTCCTTCCAGCGTTTGAAACGAGTGATAATTAATTACCGATATGCGTATGATTTTGATACGAATACGAAGTCAAAGCTGCGTACCTTGGATACGAATTCAATCTAACTTCCAAATTGACTTGATCAGGTTATAGTTTGTCATGACGTGAATCGTCACATAGTATATGAATTACTGAGCTGTCAGTTGAAGAATAGACTAGTCTGAACGTCCTATTGAGTGAAGTGCGAAGTGATCACAGAAGTACCTAATGCCACGATGCAAGCCTGGGCCGATGATAAAATGGGTGTGTATGATGATCTCATCACATCTGAGAGTTTTATATCCAGATCTGTTCTAAGTATTTTACATCAGTGAAATGATGATAACAAATTAGTAGTTATGGAAGCAAACTCACACATGAACGAAACTGGCCCTACGGCTCATTAAACTTTAAACTTGGTAATTTTTATTTAGAAATTAACTTTTAATGCCGAACATAAAAATTTTGACACTACATCAATCCTACAAACACTTGTGGTTACTATTCACGCTTAAAAACTCATAAAACTTATTTTTAACAGTGCTAGTTAAGTTATTCACCCAAATAAGACCCCCTTCGATCTTTAATTTCGTCCTTGAATTTACGACCAGTAAATTCAAGGTCGAACAGCGATAAAATTCAGCGACAGCTGTTACATTCGCGAGTTGTCCCAGCGGCGCGCGGCGCGCAGACATGTTGGAGTCACCTCAGCTGGCACGGACGTCGCCGCATCGATCTCGAACACGTCACCACACGTGCAGTAGCCCAGTCCTTGCGATGGCTCTTCCAAGCTAGCGCGACTCTAGAACATTATTTTATTTTCCTATGCGTTATATTTTTAACATGATTACGGGTAAAATCGCCAAAAAGTGGATCAGTGAGGAAACTCCGGATGAAAAAGAGCTGTTCGCCCACTGTAGGGAGATGCAAATGGTTTGCTATGCGGTCACAAGAGTGATGCTGGACGTCGACAACAAGTGGAAGGGCGCCGGCGGCAAGAGCACCCCGCACTCGCTGTCCAATCGTAACTACATAATGGAGCTGGTGAACATACAGGTAAACCTAACGTAATGTAAAAGTTAATGTGCCTCAAACCGTACACAAACCTTTCTTTGTGTGATTTCTTGTAGTTGCCTTTGCGCAGAAGATTGCCATGACTATTATCCTGAACACATTTATAGCTGAATATAATAATATAATAATGACTACAAAAGGAATCAATCAGCATCTTATATTAAAACAATATAAAAACGTTAAATTAGTTTATTTAATAATAGTAATGGCATAATATCTCAAGTCTCTTACGTTTGATACATATAAATGATAAATGCACAGGATTGTAATTCACAAATAATGCTAAAAATATAATTTAGCTCTCATCCCAGCTCTTATAATTCGAACGTAGTTGACAACTCACGCGCACCGCACTGTGAGAGTACGTGACATGTGGATATGGTTTATGTTTAGATGTATACTTTCATTTCAATGTTCGTTGTTCGTTTATCCTAATAGACGAGACAAACAAAAGTCAAAACGTTATCGTTCCTCTTTCAGATATTAGACCAAATAATAGATTATTTATCTAAACTGGTGAAATCTTTCTACAAACTGAACCCAAAGTTGGCGAGACTGGCGCAGGACAATGGACTGCTGCAAAGTAAACACGACCATACTTTTGATAACCTATGCACCAGTCGGTTCATAATGCTGCAGGCCATGCGCGGCCTCATCACCACCATGCTGAACAAGTGCCTGCACCGGGAAGACGCGAGGAAAATGATCGAGTCGTGCATGGGGTAAAGTGATTTGTGGGTTACTTATCAATCAAACTGCTTGCTTTTCGTAGAAACGCAATGAGGAACTTTAACAATATTGAACCTTATAAAAATGGCGGCGCCGTCGTTTGCCACCCGACAATACTCGTTACTCACAGGGGCTAAAAGAGGGCTATGGATAGCAACTTTGCTTTTAGCAAGCGGAAGGAATTGGTTTCTGCCTACCCCAATTCTTCGGTAGTGGTGTGCTTAGTATCCTCGCCTGTACGCGTTACGGAGACCAGGGTTCAATTCTACGCCGGAGAGCCTGGGAAAATGCCGTTAATTTATGTATGTATATTATGTATATATCAATCAAATTTATTTATGCCCAACTGTAATATGCACAGTAAGGCGGCTTGTGCGGCTCGCTGCCCGGTGGAGGCCGACACTCTCCCGAGGAGTGCTCTGAAGTGGGAGCCACACAGGCACCGGAGAAATCGGAATGTGGTCCCGGATCTCCGCACAAGAGTCAATGGAGGCCACTGCGGAGTTTTTAGTCAGTAGGAGTCACGATTTGCGATACGTATTCCTGTATAATAAAGCCAACCTGCGTACAAAAGGTCATCGGTCGGGAGTTCGGGATCGAACCATCGAACAATTGGGCTTTGACTGGGTTTTGTTCATGTGCGGTTTGTATTGTTGTTCTTGACGGAAAAGGAAACTTCGTTAAGAATCCTGTGATGACCAGGATCTGTGAAAACTGCCGACCCGCATTTTATCAACACGCTATGACCGGATCCTTACCGTAGTGTGGTCATAGGAAAAGCTATTTATAATGTTTATAAATTAACAATTAGCCGTTCACACTGATAATTTAGTATAATAATTTAACCAAAAATTCAAATATTTGTACAACATGTAGTTCATAGTTGACCCCCCTTGTTATACTATTACAGTTTAGTTAGCATATACAACAATTTAATCGGGCTCAGTTACAAGAGATTCGCCGGAAAGTTCAATATTGGGAGCAACACATTCCCAGTTGTTATAAGTGAAACTAAAAATGTGACGCTTAGTAAAATTGTGCAAGTAAGTGGAGAACACTTTGGCTAATAGACATTTCATAACTTACGATCATCCAGGATTTCAACATAAATGCAACGCATTTTGGATAATCATACTCGTAAGGTACACCCTTATTGCACGCCAATATTAAAAGCTTAAAACATAATATTTTCAATATATCAAATTATTATATACCATAATGTTTAGGTGTTTAAATACATAAAATACACATACCTACTTTTTATTGTTTGGTGGTGATTTTCCTATGTTAGGTAATACAGGAAAACTAAAAAAGGACTTCCGTTCTGTTCATATACCGACGTCTGTCTCACACTATCTCACGAGAATTAGGATGGTTATCGCTTCATTTACATTATTTAAAGTCTACAAACAATAAGTTTTGTCTATGTAAACTTTTAAATAAATTTGCTTGATATACCCACCTATCATAATTTCATCCGTATCTAAATAATTTTCTCTTACTCTTCACACGACTAATTAATTCTCACACGTCTCTTACGTCCAGTGACCTCATCACTCCATCTCGCATGGCTTTTGTATCATTCGTGGCCTATTCATTACGCGATGTCGTGCAAGACATTTTTCGATTTCTCATCAGCAATCTCTGTATTTACAAAATCACATATTTCTGAAAAATTATCAATAATTTTATCGTCATTTTTTGCAGGTTTTATCGAAAAGCCGAGTCGAAATAAATTGTCAGCGACTAATTAATTGTCTAGTTAAAATGTACAAGCCTGAAGACTTTTCGGACAATGACACCGGCTCAAGCACTGCGGGCAGTTTAGAAATTTATCAGTGAGTATTTTGTCAACAATGATGAGTGTGATACAAGTCATCATGAATAATTCACTGTACTCTCAAGCCTCCGAACTAAAACCACTCAGAGATTTCATTTGTAAAATTTAGAGAAAGCTTTTATTAACTTTATTTACAAGCTACGCAATGTGATATTATAATATCGTATAGAATCCTGTTATCGACGAATGAGATCATTTGATAAGTCATTGTTTTTAGAATCTAATAGAATTCACGTGCTCTACGGGAAGTAATGACCACTGTATAAAATGGGATACCCCAAGGTTCCCTTCTATCACCACCTCTAGTCTATGGCAATAGCACTTCTCACTCAATTACAATAATTCGTAAATTATTACATTTATATTAATGTTTTAGTACATTAACAAAACATATAACACCGCCCACATCCACCGCGTCTCGTGAAATGTTAGTGGAAAAGCGCCGCGAAGTGTTCACAGAAAATAAGAAAACAAGAATGCAACAACAGGCTCGGAGTTTAATCGATATGAAGAATGAACACAACAATAAACTGGACGAGATCACGAGCCAGACCTCTGATGGCGACGTGCCGTATCTGTCGCTGTTAACTGCAGAATGCGCCGCGGAGAACATCTTCCACACCGAAGGTAAGAATATTTAATCTATTTGATAGTATTCTCGATATGTATTTCGATTTATATGTCGACATAGTTTTTATTATTATAAGTACCTCTAAACTTTCTTCTCGGTTACGTGTAGTGACCAGTAGAAGAATCCGTGTCTGTCTGTCTGTTTGTCTACATAGTTTTTGTAAACTACGCAACGCATCGCCAGTGAGGATCGCTGGGTCTCGCTGGATGCAGGTGGCCGNGGAATTCGATTGGAGAGGCCTATGTTTAGCAGTGGACAGCGACGGGCTGAAATGATGATGATGATGATGATGACGCAACGCATTTTGGTGCCGTATTCACTGTAGGCTGTAAAATACGGCTAAACATAGAGAATTTCATCCAGAAAGCTTATAATATTTTCTAATTAAATTTATAAATATTAGAGATATTTCTTAATCATGTCATAAAAAAAAATCGATCGCTTCTAAACCTTATGAGATACGTGAAAATGATTTACTGAAGGAAGAGGATTTGGAGGTCTTTAAAAGATTCTTCTTTAAAAGGTCGAGTCACAGTAAATATTTTTAACTCTTACATATTAATAAAAATATTAGGTTATTTGCGAAACTAATTTAACCGATGTAGTATTAATGCTTATACAGTTAAATATGCCAGTTACCTTGGACATTTAAATATATCATACTCGTATCATTTAAATAAATATATTTAATTTCATTTCAAAATATTATAGATTAAAAAATAAATAGTTTGCGTGACGAAGCTTTTTTGATCAACATAGTAGGTACTAGTGTTAATCATCATTCGATTAAACATATCAATTACATTTAAATGGCTTTAAATTTAGAAAAGAATTGTATGGATATGAGAGTACATCTTTAAATCGATCGGACTCTAACAGCTACTTGCATCTTCTTAAGCTTAAATGATACTCTACTTTGGTGAATTTCTGTCTCGCTAACGCATAAAGAACACCATTACAGATAATGTTAACAGCATCCTTCAGAGCGAAGAGATATACATAGAAATCCTACTCGACACCGTAGCTAACATGGCGCCGCTGTTACTGGGAACCAAGGGAGTTAAGAAACTAAAATCAGGTAATACACTTCTTTTCATAAAAATGCCGTACATTTGACTGGTGGAGCAGTGCCAGTGTATTTTATGGTATTTCCGTTGGCCCATTCTCTTTCCATGGATTCCACCAGAACCGGCGGAGGGATGTCTCGGTCAATGAGGCAGCTGCTGTACCACTGCTCTGTGACGACGCCATAATAACAGCTTCCCGTTGATACTGTGAGAAACAGCTGAGGAATATACCAGGATAATAGGCAGCATCGTTATCCTCTATTCAATCAAAATCTATTGCAATCACCGAGAAGCCTCTAAGCGTAGAGATTATGGAAAATCCCTCCTCTTACTTGAAAAGGCCCGCGTCCAATAGAGAACTTCCACGGTCTGATAATGTTGAGGCACCATCACCTTATAGTTCAAGTTAAGCTGATGCATCTGGTGCAGTATTAAAAAACAACTGCCCAGCGTGGAAATTATGGTGCAATCCTCCTTTATGCGGGAAGCATATACAGTGCATTGGTGGTGTAGTGATTTTAGACACGGCTTACGATCGAAGGGTCGTGGGTTCGAATCCCGGTCCCGTACCACTGAGTTATTATTTGTAATTCATATACGGTAGACACCAATTGTAATACACCAATTAATTGTAGACACCAATGTACTTAACGGGGAAGGAAAACTTCGTGAGGAAACCTGCATGCCCGCATGGGTGTGTGAAGTCTACCAATCCGCACTAGGCCAGCGCGGTAGACTACGGCCTAATCCCCTCCTGATCAGGGGCGGTCCGTGCCCCTGTAGTGGGGACGATATGGACTGGGGATGGATATACGGATCAGACTTTAATAAGCTGATGAAGTTTTTTGCAGGTCGCGTGCAAGCGAGCAACAAGGCGGCTCACAAAGTGACAGAGTATTATCAAAATATACTGTGGGGCGATGTCGGCAGCTGTCTTGAACATATAGTGCTGTGGTGGTCCACGTACCCTTTGGCTATGAGGTGAGTGATATGTAACGTAACGCCCATATCCCACGAGGGACTGTCCAAACATTCGGAATAATTGGAATGTAATGATTAAACGAAAGCATCCGCATTTCAACAAACCGTTCGCACTGTGACGGCCAGTCTCTGGCCGCACACACTCTCCTTTCAATTTGGACCGACATTGCTGCGTTACCAACAAAATAAAAGATAGTTGCCAACGGTGCGAAAAAACCAAAGGATATATTTAATAATATTTTTATAAACCACAATTTTACGTGGGGATAGACAGGGGTCATATATAGTTTTTATTTAGACCACGCGTGTCTTCCCCCCACCCTATAGGATAAAGTTATAAATAATTTTGTTTTTAAGGTGAGTAAATATTTTTAAATCACCAAATATATGCCGCCAGTATATGACGGCATGACAGGCAAAATTATAGTTTTTCCTAATACAACGAAAGTTTACCGGCAACTGGGTCACTGCAACTCGCTGTGTCCATCAACCACCCGCAAGAAACATAACTTCATCATGATAATGTATACAGGCGTCGTCCTTTCTCCATGAGCAGTCACGGGCTCCAGCCTCCACCAGATTTACATAAACAAAGAAGTTTGGTATCTGTGAGGTGACAGACTGGGTCACTCATTGAACATCGACTAGTGTTGCCACATTATGCTCAATTGTTAAGCAAAAGCTCTAAATTTCAGATCTCCGAACACGAGTCAAAATCTTCGTGAATGGCTCTTTGTTACCTTCAAAGCTCATAGTGAGTACAGACTGAGCTGATCGTCTCGTCTCTGTAATTCTCGGTAAAGTTTTTCTTTATATTTGCCGCTTGTTCCAGACACCCCTGAATTAATACTGTCCGCGTTGAGGATTTTGGCGGACGCCCTGGGGTGTCACGTGACCAGCACGTCGTGGGACAAACATTTCGGGTGAAGCGCTCGGCACGGTTTTAAGTTTATCGTTTAGTGGTTCTGGTCTGTTTGTGGTTCAGTGCTGTGAACTAGATAATAATAATAATAATTCGTTTATTTCAAGTTCTTAGTCTATAAACAATGTCACTGACACCTAAGCTAGGTAATCCTGTGTTTCAGGTGTCAGTATATAGAATTTAAAAAACTGTTTACTTTGTGAGTGATGAGCATCCTGCGGCTAATGAGATAATAACTACACACTATTCTATATCAGTCCATGATCACGCCACGAGATCCAGGGTTAGTATACTCTGGAGTAAAGCAGTTCATCGAATTGCAGTAATAAACTGCAATTCGATGAACGCCTTCATCACTGCGATCTCTAGAACGTCTGTCAAGCGTGGTTATTATGGCAGGAGGTCTTTGTCCAGCAGTGGGCTTCGACGTGCTGACACTGAATATGTTTTGAGATTGTATTTGTATTTAGGAAATAATTGTAATTTTCCTAAGTACTGTCTGTTTTAACTTTGTATTTTTCTACAAAATGTACAAATTAGTTAAAAATTAATGTTTTCGTTTGCAGTGCTACTTTAACTACGAATTTAAGACCAACATCACTAAAAGCGAAACCAGATTTATCATTGTATATTACTGAAGTGAGTACCACATTACACGCCAAACCCTATTGAGATGAAATTGGAAAATGTTGAGAAAATTATTTTTTTGTTTATTTTGCTGTAGTGATATAAGCTTTAAATGTGCGTATATTTAACAGTAGATGGCATTAACACTATAATGTTGATTTTGTTTCAAAAAGGTTAAGTTTTTTAGTTTCACCCTTAAACGACGAGGTGAGAGAGGTGTGTCAGGATCGTAGTATGTGGTGAACTGTGGTCTCTGCCTACCTTTATTAGATAACGGCGTGAGTGTATGTATATACGCCATTAAGCTGATAATAATAGTACAAACAAAAGGAAGTAGGTTCAATGCCTGTAGTTGTTAGTTTCTGACGTCCATTTTTATGTCGAATAATCAGCTCGTTCAAATTGACTACTCAATAGGACGTCCCTCTTAAAATGGGAATTTGATATATTTTATATACATAGCAGACCTATTCTTCAATGTCATGAATGTAGCAACCGACCGTGCAGTGACCACTACCTTCCACAGACATCTGCAGAAGATGCGAGACAGGTTGTACTACTACCTACTACCTATAACCCATTGTTCCGATTTCAATGTGGACGCGCGGTTGCCCCCGAAGGGTGAGTTGTTATGTCGTTAGTGCCTGTCACTGCAGAGATGGTCCTACACTATTTACCTCTAACACAGCAGCAATCAAAACATTCTTTTTAAATTTATTATTCAACTAAAATACGTACGTCATTTACAAAATCATCACTCTTAACGCCAATAAACCGCCGCGCGTGCGCGGGCGCTGCACATTCGCAGTCACATAAATTGATACAGGCTGTTTTATTTTCGTACGAAGAAAACAAAATTTGGAAGATGAAATATATTTTAGTATATGTTTTTAGAATTATTTTTAACATACTTAGTTTGAAATTATCGTTCACTATCAAGCCGAAAGAAATACTTTTTAATTTTGATTTAGGGAATTTTTCTTTAATTCTTCTTTAAGGTCTGAGGGTATTTTATTATCATATATATTCCAGGCAACATATTCGTCCAAAGTCGTCCTTTTCCATAATAGTTATTATAACGTATATTTAATAATCTATTTATATTTACTCGTCTCGTTTATGGATTGTATGTTACATTTTTCTTAATTTTACTTATTTTTCATTATTTTATTAATTATACTAGCTTTTGCCTACGGCTCCGCCCGCCTGAATGTCGTTTTTCCGCAACATAGGAAACCTCGACACAATCATGGATTTATATAAAAAAACCATAAACCACTTTTACTTTACCTCTCGTATCTTAGCGGCGGCTACAAAAACAGGGATCAAGCTGTATCGTCAATTCTACTGAACTGATTTTGATGATCCATGCTGCAGTATTTAAGACGGAATAGTACCTTTAAGACTGTAACAATTTAACAAAAATCTACTCGCTGTTTTTTGCGTGAAGCACGAACAAACAAACAAACAAGCAAACAAACATCGACAGATTTGGTTTCAAAAGACCTTAATTAGTCGATCTGATTAGTTTGTTTTTCAATATCTTTGATTTTTGAAAATACGACATTTAACAATTTTATAAGATAATAAGAAAATAAATATATAAGAAAATACATAAGAAGCAATTGTGATCATGGTACCCGTAAGCTCTACACGAGAACCCATCACCTGACACCTTCTAAACCAATGCTCGGTGTCGCAGAGTACGGAATCCGGGGCACGCTTCGCTATAATGCTCCAAGAGCTGGTGACCCTCAACAACCAGTGCGAAGTGACTTGGGAATACATTTTAGGAGCACCGCTGGAGGACTTGCCCATCGTTGAACAGATACCTATTCTGCACAGACTTGGTGAGGCCCTTTATTAAATTTTATGTAATGTATTATTAGTGTACTAATTTACTACATTTTGCTCAGAGAAGCGGATATACTCTTTCATCGTACTTTCAACCGGTGCATTATGAAGTCAGAGCCGAATGCAAGTTTACTTCAATGGGTTATGAGGTCAAATTAGCGGCAAGATTTTGATATGATAAATGGCTACGGGGTGCTGTAAGTACATTGGTTGTCTAGTGGTACCAGACTCGACTTGATATCAGAAGATCGTGGGTCTGAATCCAGTCCCGTGCCACTGAGTTATTTCTAGTTAATGTACGGTCTACATTATAGACACCAATATACTCAACGGAGAAGGAAAACTTCGTGCATGCCTGCACACCCGCATGCCCGCATCGGTGTGTGAAGTCAACCCGCATTAGGTTAACCTGATAGGCTACGGCCTAACCCCCCTCCTGATTAGAGGAGGTCTGTGCCACGGTAGGGGGGATGGGATGATGAAATGACTATTATTCATTGACTGCAAGCACTAACAAACTTTATTTTTGTTTCTCTTTCTCCCACTAGATATCTAATGGATCTCTTTCTCCCACTAGATACCTAATGGATCTCTTTCTTCCACTGGGTATCTACGGAGACATGTACTCCGCACTGAATAAAGTAGCACTATGGTCTTTTTTTGTTTTTCTTATTTATTTATTTATTTATTAAAAGTACATAAATACATTACAACAAAAAAAGCCGAATATAATATACCAATACAGGCTCCAAGCGGTAGCTGTCTGAATGGACCTGTTTTATCTTTGCTTTTCGTGGGGACGCAATGAAGAACTTTAAGATTTTGAAGCTTATAAAATGGCTACTTGTGGTTCGCCACGCGACACGTCTCGTTTCCCGCGACGGTAAAAAGTGATCTACGGATAGTTACTTTGCTCGTAACAAGTGGAAACAAGTGGTCTCTGTTTACCACAATTCTTCGGTAGTATAGTGTTTGGTACGAGCGCCTGTCATGCGGGAGACCGGGGTTCGATTACACGCCGGAGAGCCAGGGAAAAATGCGTGATTGTATGTATGTATTCTTTTCAACGCATCGTATAAAAGTTCCTCACGTGTCCCGTGCGAGCGCACACCGCCGGCGCCGCGGACGCGTCACGGAGCGCGCGCCTCTTGCAGACCACTCGCTACACACGTGCCGGCTGTGGTGCCTGGCGGAGACGCGCCGCCTCGCCAACTCGTGGCACATGAACGACTTCTTCCGCGTCGCGCACAACGACCTGCAGGCCTGCAGGGAGCAGCTCCTGAACCTGCGGTTCGCCGACCACACCGACACTATTGAATCAGGTACACAACCAGTGACACATTTGCCAATTTTAATTACAACATTTCCAAGTAATAGAAAATTGGTTGACATTTTTACCCCACAGATATCCATTGTTGGACATAGGCCTCCTGTCCTCCTGCCATCGCCACCCCGAGCGGTTACGAGCTACCCGTATCCACCGATTGTCGGATAACTTGACTAGGTCATCGGTCCACCTAGTCCGGGGTCAACTCACACCAAACATTCCGATCCGAGGTCACCCCCCCAACACTTTAGGACTCCAGTGTATATCAGTTCTGCGAGCTACGTGCCCCGCCTACTGCCATTTCAGCCTTGCAGTCCTCTGAGCCACATCGGTAACTTTGGGTCTCCTGTGAATTACAAAATTGCAGATTTTATCTCGCAATGAAATTCCGAGCGTACCACTTTCCATTGCTCGTCAGGTGAGTTTGAGCTTTACTCTGAGGGGCGCAGTTAGTGGCCATGTCTCGGAGGTATAAGTCCTCACTGGCAACACACGCATTGCGATATTTTTCATCCCCAGTCCATATTCGTGCCCCCGACTGGGGCACAGACTTCCCTTCATTACAAACTACATTCTTTTGATCCCTGGTTTCCCTCGTCCCGTCCGTCCGGTTCTCCGACTGATATTCTTGTTGCGAACCTTATTCGTAAGAGAAGTTGATGTAATGTATTGACATTTAATTTATATTTATTATTGTTTGACAAAATTATTAACTAGTACATAGATAATTAGTTACAGTTTTACTTGATTAATAATATCCATATTATGAGAGTCATAATATAAATTCTCATGTAATTTTACAACTAATTTACTTATAAGAACTCATGTTATTCTAATTTTTGTCAAATAAATTCTCTTCCATTAAACCCCACCTTACACATACGATGAAACCCACAGTCATGCGTGAAACCCACAGTCATGCGATGAAACCCACAGTCATGCGATGAAACCCACAGTCATGCGATGAAACCCAGAGCTAGTATTTAACCTGTGTCAACGCCACAACGCATCGTTACTATTGCCTTATCGCTACAAATATTAATAATGATATGTACATACAATCACGGTGGTATCCCATTGGGATAGGCAGTGACTGTAGTTTGTTCAAGTTTACCATTTCGAGTCATTCCAAATGTCACTGAACACTGTCTGCGATAGATGTGGTCGTGATGATATGCACCGAAGTAAAATCGGCTAAGTCACAGTAAATATACATGCATATCTGTTTACCAGGCAAAATAGGAGTACACGAAAACGTTTGCGCAAAAATGAGAGAAAAGTTGGTGTCGGAAGTGAAAGCCAACATACAAAAATTAAAGGTAAGTAGCAAAGAGTTTTTATTGTTTTTTTTATTATGGGGCAATATAGAGTATGATAAGTCTCGTGGGGCAGACATATTACATAACAAACATACCAATCATACATATCGCAGGAAGACTATTTCAGTCTTTGGCTGCAAGTATTATGTACGTAATGTATTAGCGTATTAGTAGGCTGAAGTGGCAATGGGCAGGGCACATAGCACGAGCAACCGATA
>WUAW01007418.1:39676-52165 GCA_017165845.1 Thaumetopoea pityocampa | reverse complement strand
TTAATATAAATGATTTTTGTTTACTATCGATCAGCGAGAATAGTAATCTAGGTCATAGTAATACAATGAAATATTTCACTACTGGACCACACGTTGACGAAAGTATCAACAAACAAATCAAAATTTAGCGCACAAACATGCGCTACCAATGGCCTGGCATTGTTCATTCACGCCCTCACAATTTAATTGATAGAAGATAAGCCTTGAAAACACTACGAAATATATACATTACTTATATTAATAATATGACCAACCTCCGGAGCTCAGGTTCAACGACAGCGGAGCAGCGGACGTAGACAGATCCTTCTTCTGTCCAGTCCTAGGTGGCTCAGAGTCCGAATCATCAAATAAGAGCGTCCGAACCGACTGGGAACATCGGCGATCCATTTTTCACTCTCACTTCACAATACAAAAATACACTAATATTTCCCCCATTTATCACCCCGTAAGATATACATAGACTGCATTGTCCATTTACATGCCGTTGCAATAATATGGAGTATGTAAACAGCACATAATGAAGAATCTAAATAATGCAGATTTTTTTTATGCCATAATAACGCGATAGATTATTTTACCCTACCTACACATATCTAGGTAGTCTGACGATTTGCCACTTTCTCACAAACTAAAAATTAAAACTGACACTGAAAACCGATGTTGCTAGTAGCTAAAAATTTAACAAAAGTACTCTCAAAACAGTGATTAATCAAACCAGTCTTTATTGCTAAAATTAAAATAAGTTTCAGTAAAACTATAACTAAAGCTAAAGTGTTTGATAAAAGAATTTGTAAGGATATTATTTTATTTTAGATGACTCTGTACAAATTTGATTTCTTACAACCCTGGCGATTGAACGTTTCATGTCAGGCGTTTGATTAACTTTGAGCATTATAAAATTAATATTGGAATATCTGAAATTCCGAAATTCCTCAGACGAAAAAGACGCTGGTCTGAGTGAGATTCTCATACATAATCCAAACGAAAATAGGAATCTTTGGTATTTTTAGATTCTACTAGTGGACTTTTTTTAGTACCTATATTAAATCCCTTCTGAAAACGAAATTGATTATACACAACTACTACCAATACTCGTCAAGTTTGTAATTTAGGTAGATTTTACAGTCCAGCTATCGAATAAATTGGAAAGATTTCAGTCTTCATTTGAAAAGCTTAACATTATGTTCCTTATTCCAGACCCTAATATCGAAGAATTGATAACGCAAGAAATATAAAGTGGCAAAGATGTTGCTACCGTACATATTACTACTAAAACACGTACATATATGTCCAAAATTAAAACTCAAATTCAGTAATCTAACCACTAAGCTCTTCGCGTCTATGCTGACTTACAGTACGTGACGCAAAGTCTACATTGTAGATACCAATGTACTCAATGGAAAAGGAAAACTTTGGCAAGCGTTTAAGAAGACTTGAACCGATAGATCAATTTTTTCGTGCAGATAATATTTAATGGATACCGCTGTTCGATGGCATATTACAAGGGCTATTTGGGATTTGCACTTATTAAAAACTGCATGCGTCCGTCTGTAGCCTCTGCACCCAGCCGCGGGGTCACTCGCGCAAGCCCAATTCTTCTTCTGATTAGGGGCGAAAGCTGATCCAAGCTCCTGTACTCGTAGTTGGGATGAATATGGATTAGGGGTGATACATTTCCACTACAAAATTAAAAAAAAATATATAGGTTTGTCTTTGTACTTACTATGATTTATTTATGTCTTAGCAAATTTTATAAGACAGCTCATAAAATATGTAGATCCAAAATAATCGAAAATCCGTAAATTGATTTATATATTTAAAAAATTGCAACATATATGTAATAAAGTAATAATAAGGGCAACTTACTTTGGGCTTGCTCAATCTCTTTTGGCATACTGTATTACAGTCTGGAGTAGTACTTCTAAAACGCATTTGCTTCCTCTAGAACGTGCTCAAAGAGCTGTTCTCAAAGTTGCTCACTCCCCTTCTTCCACGCTGGCGTGGATGTTTATCAATCCTATGAGGTTCTAACTGTTCGGTAACTTTATATTCTGAACACATTGTTAAAACAACATTCATTAATAAGTTTTAAACCACCTGTATTAAATCTAAGACATGAAAAAAGTAAAGTTTCTTTAATAGAACTATTTACAACAAATTTATCGGATAAATCATTTTGATTTCTCTGTAGTTACGTATATAATAAACTAAATCCCATATTATGTATATATCACCTTTCTAAAAATAAATGTAAGTCTATAATTAAATCATCGTTGCAGCGTCTTACCTATGAGCAAACAGAGGAATTGGTAAAAATTGGGTCCTAAATTTTTACCTCTGCAAGTTATATAAGTAAGTACACCGTAATATGATATGGAAGTACTTCACTTACTTAACTATGATATGTATGTAAGTACTTCACACGCGTCATGTGTGACGCACATACAGGTAAACACGTAAACACACACGAACGCACGCACACAAAGACACAAATCAGCACACCCATTTTCATATTGTGTACACATAACTTGTTTCTTATAAGCTCTTCTAAGATATATATCGTTAATAAGCTCTTTTCCTTTAGCTGTTGGGGATCTGGTTATCTGTCTGACTGGATATATTTATCCTAGTGCAGAGACCAATCTTTCAGAAATGGTGTTTTGTTCTTTTTTTAATAAACTTATAAGACTCTATTAAATTACGATTTGTGGAGCGAAAATAAAAAATATTATTATTACTAATTAAAAAAAATAAACGTTAAAAGTTTGAAAAAATACACCCTAGCCTTTTTAAGAATCAGAATCTAACATACACAAAATTGTGGGTCAGATTTAATATTCTTAGCTACAGTTAAAAAGTACATTTTTTTAATTTTGATTTTCTCATCATTGCAATATGAACAAAGTTTGAAGTTATAGACATATCACAATGTATGTAGTAAGGTAACAAGGTAATATAGTAAGGTAAGTCTCATCTCTATAAAAAGAGTTACGACGGCTGAGGGGCCATTAGCTAAGAAACAGTAATAATAGATTTTTTTCCACAAATGCGGATATGACGGTGTCGCTCTAACGACAAGATATGTAAACAACTTAATATTACGTAGTTTTTTAGAAAACAACTTATCTGTTACAGTTTTTAATAAAAAGAAACTAGCACCACCAGTTACCAAAATATCAGATACCGAAGTAAATATGTAAAAAAAACATGTTTGTTGTTATTTTTGAAATATATTACGGTCTTTTGTCTTTTGTTTTTTAAATCATTAGACATAATCAAGAATTACTGGAAAAGAACGTTTGTAATTAATGTCATAATTTACATGAATTAAAAGCCACTGAAATAGAATACTTTTAAAGATGCAAAGATTTTACACATATCAGTTGGCACGAAAATGGTTGATTTAGAAATGTGGTCAACCTACCAAGAATGTAAGCAGTGTAGATTTAAGTTGGAGAATATGTTAATATTTCTAGCAAAAAACTGCTAAAATATTCTTGCATGATTTAAAAAAATGTTAAGATCATGATAGAAAATTAAAAAACATATTTCAAGGATTTAATGAATTTTTTATTAATTAATCATATTTGTTTATTTGTTGTTATCATTGTCGCTATATTTTTATATAAACATGCATATGAATTGGATACATAATATCGAAAGTCTATATCTTATTTTCTTTGGAATGAAACTGACGCATCCTTATTGCTCCTTTGCCACCTGTTTCATGTGTAAAGTTGCGGAAATGCGGCCACATGCTCAATATGTAGTATGATAGTTTTATATTGATATTTGATAGTTTTTATTAAATTTGTGTAAAAATATACGTTATATAATATATTTTACTATGAAAATGTGCTGTCTGGTCACACTAAATGTATATTTACCTCAGAGATGATATACAAGGCATTGCTATCGATGCACGCTGATAAAATACTAAATTTAGAAACGTATAGATGATTCTATAAAAATTCTCGTCTATAAACTTTTAACTCGTTAGACTAAAAAATTTCCATGTCCATACTCCCTAGCTAGAGGAGCGACCTTAGTAGGGTACATAGAAATCGTAGAAGTTGAATAGATTGGCGGAACGCCTATTAGGACCTATTTCCAGAATGATCGATTACAGGTCATTATCTTGAATGGAATGAATTGCGGAATTCTATAATTTATGCAGTTTTTGTTTGAATCTTTAACTATATAAGCCATAGATAATATACTTATATATACTATAAGCTACTTTTCGACTGGCAAGTTTTTAACATAGAGAAGCCTATATTTATCGACTCTTTCTTATCTTTAATAATTTTTGTCACCCTGCCATCTATTAGGAATAATATGAAAGTATCAAAATTAGATTGCCAGATTAAATAATTAAAAAGCAAATGCTACTATCCTGTAATCATTCATCCAAATTTAATTTAAAAATTATACCGATTAATGTGTTTATTTTGATAAATATTGTTATGCCTGTAATGTTTCTACCCAAATATACATTAATTATTACAAACAAAGTAAAAGCAAATATTTTAATTTAATTTTTATGCCTGCCATCTAGTGATAAAATTTGTCAAAACGAAGTTGTTCCGTCAAAAGAAACGGAAAAACACAAGTTTGCGTCGCCTCCGTAGATATCAGCTGAATTATTCGGCTAAAATGCCCTGGCACGGGCATACGTAGTCGTCGGTCCGCCATTACGACGCAGCCGAAGACACGTTCGTCGTATTTAGTTAAATATTTTGGTTTATAAATGAGTAATAACGCTCATGAACTCAGTAATCGTCTTCTGAATGCATTGGATAACAATTACAATGTAAGTTTCAGAGTTTTGATGATCGTAAGTTCGATAAACTAGTTGAGATATCAAAACGGTCCACGAGCCCATGACACCCGATTCATGTTGAGATTCGTCCACTGTGGAGGTTGTCTCGGGAGGACCTTGTGATGTTTTTCGATCTTGAAATGCGTTGAAAGCAGTGCAAATAGAGTTAAGTGTGTGTTGCGGAAAAGGAGCGTGTTGATACATGAGTGAGTTAGACGGGACACTGACGTCGTCAGTGCGGCGCCCGCTATACGGACCCTAGTGCCAAAAATTTTGCAATGTGAAAGTATGGAATTGTGCCACGCGCGGCCTCCCCGTTTATCTTCTGTGTTGGGTTGACGAAGCAACTGGACTGCCTCTAAAATGCGTTTTTTTGTATCCATTGACCTTACGTGAGTATGCTTGTAGTTGTTAGTGGTGTGGCGAATACCTGCTGTCTCCGCGTGCCGTATGCTGTATCTCACCGCGCCGTCGATGGCATAATAGCATGAAATCGGTAACCTGTGCTAATTTACAGGTTGTACAACATCTAATTGATCGTATTTCACTTTGGATTTTAACAAACTCGTGGTATTTTTGGTCACGATTGTTGCTATGTGAAGTATGGCATTTAGCCAAAACCATGGAAGGAAGTTGGAAGCAGTACTCAGTATTGTGATGATTGTTATTGAATTCCCCATGACTTTTATCATTGTAGTTATCTTCAAGATTAATACTTCAGCCTGTATTTCCTATTTTGCAATGTTTATTCTTATTCTCACTTGCATAAGCTTTATTTAGCAGTGAATGGAAATCCTGTGTAAACTATATTCTAAGAAATGAAGAATACCTATTATGGTAGAGCATGTAACCATGTTTTCAGTCAGTGGCATATATTGACTGTCATCGGTTATTATACATGGTTCATGAAGTCATCATGGAAAGTTGCTTCTGGGGCTATAGGTATGTTAGTTGGTTGTGTAGATGTAGCAAACTGTTTAAATTGTGATAATGCTAAGCGATGAGATAGTTGAAATGTGAAAGTCCCAATAATTTCAATCAACAACTATACTATATCTGTTCATTAATCTTTGATTATGTGAGGTCATATTGCGGCTACTGTTATTTTAGTAGAATTTGTATTAGATGATAGAAATAAATTTGTTGTGGTATTGATATAACATTAGTGCATTTCCATCTATTCCCATGGAAGCTGTGAGGATCAAGTAAGGGAAACATCAGCTAGCAGGTTTACCCTCTTAGAGCATATAGAATCTAGCATATCTCTGTGTTTTAAGGAGACCCACATTCAAATCTAGACTTTGTGGGCTGACAATGATGTTGATAAATAATTCCTCCAAAACTTCGAAAAATTCCCTTTTTAACAGACTTCAAAAAAGGGCCTCCACATTAACCACTCATTCCATAATTTTACAATGTGTGACATTAAACACTTATTGTTTGAGTAAGCCTGTATTTGTCTTATTGTTTAGGAATTTGTTGACATGTGAACGAAAGACATAGATAAACACATATTTATAATATTGGTATAAAGTATAGTTATTATATATTAGATATAATATTTCATCAGTTTAATCAGAGCCATTTTTCTTAATCCCTTAATGAGTAAAAATGTTTTTTAACTTTTAATTCCAAAAATATCATTCATGTCACGAGATTATTTAGGAAGTATTTTAGATTACTCCTGATTGATACATATTACTATTTTTAAAATCCAAAGAACTAGCAACTTATAAAATATCATTTTCGTCTCATGGGGGCGAAAAGTGGGCTATGGATAGCCACTTTGCTCATAGTAAGCGAAAAGAAGTGGTCTCTGCCTACCCAAATTCTTCGGTAATATAGTGGTCAGTTTCCCCTCCTATCATGTTGTAGATTGGGGCTTGATTCCCCACCAGATAGCCAGAGAAACGGCATGACTGCATGTATTAAAATTTCTTTGTTATTCCTCATGTGTTCTTATAACATTCATCCAATTGTAATTAAAGTTTAGTAAGTTGTTGAGATCATGCTCAGCAAGGTTTCGGAGTGGAGTGGAGTCCATACATATGAGCCATGAGCAAGAGTTACTATATTATTATCACATAAGAGATAACATTATTCTAATTATATCTTTATAGTGTGATATATTTAAGGTTAAGGATACAAGGCCACATATATGATTTAATTAGAAAATATTGTCTAAATGGTGGAGAAGGTTGTCTTGATGGACCGATACTCTGTAGAGCAATACAGCTATATTGTAACAGGTATATTATCAAGCTTCCTGCATGTTTAGGGGTCTTTGATCGAACTTTTTTCTGCTATTGATTGCTGTATTTACATGGCCAGTATCAATCTAATTTTTACTATGGCTTTATTGGAGCAATTCTTGTGTCTTTGGCTTTTAAATATTTTTATTCCTCATTCCGTTCTAGACTAAGTAGGTAAGAACCAATTTGGTGCAGATTCCATTTTGTAATATTAATTTTTAATTATATAAATTGTCCTTTATATCCTTAAAATTTTACAATTCACTTTTATAGTTGGTCTTTTCAAAATGTTATCTATTTTTGACTCTATCAAACATGTTTTGGCCATACTGACTGTAAGTGCAAATTTATTCTATCACAGTAATTTTTTTCGTAATATTTACTGCTGTTTCTTTTTGTCATCATTGACAGCATCACTCCATCCAGTACTGGGCATAAGCCTCATCTGCATTTTGCCATTTTACTCAGTCCTTGCTTAGTTATATCCATATGTTTCCTGTGACTGCTCAATTACTCCTGAGGCTCTGTACACTGTTCAGTACTCTGTTCTTTAAATACAGCCTGCATCAGGGCCTGTATTGCCTTCATGATGCAGATTTGATAGTCTTCTGCATATATCTTAACCAAAACATATGGCAAAACTCCTCTTGTACTTAAATGGAGGGTTATGGTTTATCTCTTAAAAAGCAGTTCATTCTTCACCTCTTCAAACATATGGAGAAATATAATACTTCATACTCTACAGCAATTTTACACATTTTTCAAAAATACACTAATATGACCATGTACACTGGGCAGTCTTATTGCAGACTAATTTTTTTTACCAGAAAACGTTTGTCTTTTCTGTGGTCTTTTGCTAATTGTGATAAGTTTCTGAATATATCACAAGATTATCGTTTTCTGTTCAATATTATATAATCAGAGAAGTAGCATCTATATGTATCACCCGTTGAAAACATTACCAACTTCAGCAGTTAATGATGCATTACCGCAACCATTGAAATGCAGTAACTAAATATTACTCCATATTACTTTTCTGCTATGATTTTTCGCGTGGGTGCTGAAGGAAACAGTCAAGGGATGCTCAGGACAATATATGAAGCAGCGTTACTCTGTGATTTAACACATTCACTGGCTGTCACTCGGATCTGAGTGGAGCGGTGCCATTGCAAAAGTAGGCCCACTCGTATCCCAGCGACTGAATTTAACAAAAAAATAATTTAACTCCCGAGATTTGAATTTACTCAAATAATTTTATAACTTATAAAGGATGCAATAGGATTAATACGTTGCCGTTTATAATTTTTCAAATTCGTCTGGGCTATATTCGTATAGGCACCTCTTTTTCGCCCGGCGGTTAATGTGTTAACAAACATCTACTGTGATCTCTGAAATGCTTGCCAAACATTGAGATTAAGGCAAACTCCATCCTTTGTGGAGAAGGCCCAACATTGTCATGGGGAATTGCTAAGTATCATGGAAGCTGCAGTAATTTTTTATTGACTCGCAAGCCCCTGACCATGTTAACACGAATCTCATAATCGATGGGTTTAGGAACAGTAGGAGGATGCCGAATGGAATTAGTGGATGCGCTCCACATATTCGATTTATAGGCCCCTCGGGGCAGCATTATGTTCTAGACATTTCCACTTTATAAATAAACCCATTCACATGTGTTGTAGCTACCGATGTTTTTAGTCAATAGGATTCTAACACGCTCCAGTCAGGAGAGAGAAAATCCTATCTTATACCTCAAGCTGCAGGGGTTATCTTTAAAAAAAATGGATAATATTTATCATGCCACAGCCAAAACCTATATTTTTGACCCTTTATTTTTTCTTGAGGAGGTCGTAAACTGGTCAGCTGTCTGCATTTAAGCCATTATCATTGTTAAGCAACGATTACCGAGGCCGGGTTTAGATGGGTTATCTATTTTAGATGGACCTCCTTGTTTCTAAATGACATTATTCGTTTTAGGCATTATGGGGGGTTGACTTTAGGCGGTAGGTCGTCATCAATAAGAAGCCTTGCAATAGCAGATAACACGATAGTTGTAGGATTTTGCCTTCACCTTCTAAGATAATGCTTGGATGAAGAACCTTAGTTCCCAAAGTGGTCCAGGTGGACCCCCCAGCGGTCCACGGGAGACTCGACGGGGGTCTACGTTAGCGTACACAAGTTTCCATAGATCTAATCTTCACATTTTTTGTCGAGTTTTGGGAATATGGTAGAAATGTAGCTGCAGGGGGTCCACCAGAACCAGCTACATTTTGAAAGTGGTCTATGAAAAAAAAGTCTGGGAACCTCTGATGAAGAAGAATGATAGTACCTATTAGTAAACAGGAATCGAACTGTTACCATTGTATTTTCGATCAAAACAAATCTCAAATTACAATAGTAGGAAATGGTCGCTGGTTATTTTTTTACATGAATCGTTGATTACTGAGCGTCGTAAAACCGAGAAATATCGTAAAATAAACTGAAAAAATTGAAATGTGCATATTTTCTTACTTCTGCGTCGAGTATTAAGATTTTTTTTATCTAAAATCTTTTACAGATTTTTACTTTTATGTAAAATCATTTATAGACATTTCTTTTTAAATTGAGCACAATGAGCGATTTGTTTTCAGGGTTCATATATAGGGTTTTTCATTAAAAGGTGCCATCTTGATTTTATAGAAAAAAACGCATTTCTTACCAAAAAATAACTAATATTTGTAATTGAATGGAATTTAAATGGATGAGTGGAAACTTAAACGGAATTGAACTACAAATACAGTTACGTTTTTAGTAAGAATGTTTTTCTTTTTAAATTAAAATGACACTTCGTAATGGAAAACCCTTTACATGAACATAAGTTTGTTTGTTCCACCATAACTTAAACCTGCCTGTACCGATTTAGATGTATATGGTAAAGGGCATCAAAGAGGGGTGGATATGATACATCGGTGCTGTTCGGGTTATCTAGAAATCTGAACTTCCTATTCTATGGTGTATATAGGTGACTAGTTCTTGAGCGGATATTGTCGTTTAGGAATTTGTCAGATATCCATTACATATATGTATATTAAGTATATAGCAATTGCCGTCTTACTAACAATGTGTCTATTTATTGCCGCGTACTTCTTTTTTTTTCCAAATTTACTACCGTCGTCGTAGGATTTTCCGTCGTAGAACCCTCTGCCTTCCACTGCCAAAATTCTTTCGCGTCAACGTCAAGAAGCCACATCACGCGCCAGATCCTCACCGCTCACCACCCACAAGTTTATAATACTTTCACAACTGATATTGACAGATTTGTATCAAACTGATCAAACGCCGTAAAGTAAGAAAGATGAAGAATGATTTTTATACGGATATCGTAGTTTTGAAATTTATTAGATGGCATATCCATTACATATATGTATATTAAAAAATATGACAGGGATCTATAGCTTAACTAAATTTCGTAGCAAGCTCATCAGTTGTTACAAATTTCTGTGTCAACAATTCATGCTATAAATTGTAATTCCACAAATTGGAGATTTTCGGCAATTACTCTCGCGCAGTCTCACAACGCCTAAGTACAATTATTTGAGCAGTTTGTCCGTTTGGAAGAAGAATACTGTTAACGTGAAACTTTGGGTTTTGAGCGACTTTTTCGCGGTGTGTTGGGTTTCGGCTCGATTTGGAGGCGTCATTCCGAAGACCGTTGTTTTTGACTGAAGACATACTTGTAAAAGCATGTTTCTCCGCCAGAAATCTTGGGTATTACGACTTTAGTAACTTGCTTTCGACGATTTGTTTTGGATAAATTATCTCCTTCGGAACCAGTCAAACGATGGCGTGTATGAAACATTCTATCGCAAACAATCACCCCCAAAATATCGGTTAGAATGTTATGAACAGACTCAAAATATATGTTCACCTCTTCAATCAACTCCCTAAGACTCATACGACGATTTTTGAATACAAGCTTCTTGATTCTCTCGATATTTTCTTCGTTCGTAATCGTTAAAGGTTTATCAAAACGAGTCAAACCAACTACCGAAACTCGGCGTTCTTTGAATGCTTTGTACCATTCATACGCCTGTATTTTCTTTTTCATACACGATTCGCTGTAGGTCTTCTGCAACTTGACTCAGCACGCGAAATTCGTTTGAAACACATAACATAAGGCAAACTCTTCATCAATTTTCTAAATTCGTTTGAAACACAAATCTTAAGGCAAACTCTTCAAATCAATCAATTTTTCTATTGCGAAAATAGCAGAGAGCACAAAAGTATGATAACAAGTTTACCTTTAGCAAACTCTTCATCCATTTTTCTATTGCAAAAATGGCAAAGAACACAAAAGTATAATTGGTAAAAACTGCGGCTTTAAACAATGTTACAGATTCCGCTCAAATTTTGTACGTTAACCCAATACAGAATGCTTCGTGTTTCGTTCGTAGCGGTGGGCTCCGGCTGGTTACCGAATGACACTGAGACGTCGCTGAGATTTTGGGGGAATACGAAGTTAACTGCAGATGGTTACCAGAATCCGCTCCGTGACCAATAATATCCTCTTGCTAAATGTGGAGCTTGGTAACAATGCTGCTTAATCGAATGCCATGTAAGCATAAGACAAAGTAGGTTAGGAGTAGAACATTTGCAAACCAATGGTTGCTTCTTATGTCTTTCAAAGCATACCAATTATGCTTGGCGATAATCAAATGCGATTGGCGAAAACGTTGTGACGTTAACTGCGAAACAGTGACAGCTGATGCAGATGCAACACTCCCTAATGATATAATACTTCATAGAGGATATAAGACTTAAGTAATAACGCTAGGGCGCATTCTACAATTATCTGTCTGTGATTGCAGGTTGTCGACATGCACACTGTCCACGAAATTATATCCATTTTGGAGCGAATCAATATCACAAAAGAGCTGTTGGAGGTAAGGGAACTGTGTTTTATTCATGTAAGATGTTAATAAATGCAGCTATGCTGTTGTAGATATGGCAGCATGGTTGCAAAACATGACGATGTCGATTTTGATGGCAGGAGAGGCAGTACCGGAAAAGAGCAAGAGTTCCAGCCAGATAGTGTTGTCTGGCGTTGCCTGCCACCATCTCTATTATTGATGTTAATTATATTGTATAATTTGCTATGATTATCCTTCACCGTAACTTTTCCCGTGACTTTGCCTGCATATTTTTCAACAACATATTTGACGTTTCTACAGTTTTACAGAAACCATAAATAATTTTGGAATATAAAGTAGCCTCCATTATTTTCAAAAAGTTATCTACTTATCTCTGTCAAAATCAGTTTAGCCGTTTCGGAAGTTTAGCCCCGACCAACATACAAAAGCTGAACACTACAATTACATTTTTTTGCGGTACTAAAATGCGTGGTTTATACCAGTGTTTATAGAATAGAATAGAATA
>WUAW01007418.1:28588-39539 GCA_017165845.1 Thaumetopoea pityocampa | reverse complement strand
TTATACAGTGGATTATCACGTTACCACCTCCGCTTCCACCTCTGTAGCGTGTACCGGGAGATGAATTTCACCCCGAGCGCCGGCTCCGTAGATGATAGGTACCTGGTATTACTCGATACTATGGTTTCGGTTTGAAATTGGCCAAACGTTTTTTTTTTATAATTTCTATTTACAATTTTTATATTCATTTAACTGCACTTGTGCATGCATCTATGTAAAAATCGAAATGGCACACAAGCGCTCGACATTGTCAAATCTGGTATCAGCGAAAGTGTTAAAGTGAAATTATTCCGAAAATTTGGGAAATGTACTATTCAAGTACAACTTGTTATCGTTCCAGACCACCCGACTGGGTAAACACGTGAACGAGCTGCGGCGGAAGACGTCAGATCCTAGCCTCGCGCGCCGTGCCAAGGTGCTCGTCAAACGATGGCGGGACCTCGTCATACCCTCGGTAGCATCCCCCGGACACACCGGTAACTCGCACTCTCGTACTACTAATGTTGTTCGGACGCATCATTCCCGTTCCAGGGACTTCTGATCATAAGGGGGATTAGGTCGTAGTCTGCCACTTTGGTATAGTCCGAGTTGGTAGACATCGCACACGCGAGCGGGCATGCACGTTTCCTCATGAAGTTTTCCTTCTCCGTTAAGTACATTGATGTGTACAATGTTCGGACACAGTCCATATTTAATTATAAATATGATTAAAATAATAATATTTTGAGCCGTGTAATGGTTTGATACTGATATAACCCTGATGTAGAAATTCATCTTTTTTAAGCCAAAAATAAACATACGTTAGACAAACATTCATGACTCGGGTATAAAAATTCGAACCTCTTCAAGATTTCGCCTAACGAAATTCGAACCTGGTACTTTGAAAGACTTGGACTTATTAGCAAGCACTCAGTTGTCTGACAGCGCGAGTAACAACTGAATTATATCGTTGTATGAGGTTACATTCCGGTATGTAATGCTTTCGTTGATTGCAGGTTCGAATCGGTCGTCTGCTGAGCGACAAGTGCGACAGCGGCTGGGGGGTACTCCGTTAACCTCGCCGGCTCTCTCACGGGTAAGCACCCTCAACTAGAGAGACATTTAAGACTCGAAAGCATTGTTGGCGGCCTGGCGCCTAGTACTAAAATTTCCACTTTCAACTACCAGTTAAGCTTATAATACCAATTATCCTCGTGTAAATACACTTAGCATGTATGTATTATTATTTTAGTACGGTCAAACCTGGTTTTGTGCGGTACATAAAAGATACTACAAAAAAATGAATTTCTTAGCGATATCAGAAATTTCATAATTTTTTATAACAAACAATTTTCTACAACATATTAGAGAAAAGTTGCACAAAAAAAGACCCTACAAAAATACAGGTTTGACTGTAATCAGTCAAACATGTTTTAACGTTTAATCATTGGATTACTTAGTTGAAATATTATTTTTTAATTAATTTTGGTATCGTCTAAATGTATATTTGTTGGCAGCAGTATTTCGAACTTCTCTTCTACCACATAATTGTGATAAATAGTAATTACATTACTATTGTTTAAAATTTTACCGGAATTTTGTTTCCTATAATAAAATCCGCATTTATATACTTAATGAAAATACAAGATAGATATTGTAACTAACATGGGTACACTGTGTTAGAGATATAGCTACATAGGCTCACTTGTGTTAGTAAAACCAGGGCGGGCGCACTTTGCGCTGTAGACCCAAAAATATACCTACTTCGCGCGGCCCATTCGGTTGGGTCTAACACAGTACGTGTCACACGCGCGTCGGACTTGGTTTTTCGTGTGCTTTTTCAATCAATGAACATTTACTCACGTGTTATGACCCTACCGGACGAGAAAAAAACGAGCGATACTGTAATGGTCAGAGAAAAAAACTCTAACACGTTGAGATACGATTCATATTAGCCTGCACGCACAGAGCGAGGTGCCTAGTAGATTAATAAAAATGTTAGGCGCACAGCGCTGTGCGAACTAAAATGGCCTAATTGCGTTGTCGACAGAGTCGCTATTTAATTAAATTTCTTTACAGAGTGCCTATTTTGGTCCCTTCTTCTGTATTAAAACTTACATTTAAATATAAAATTAACTGAATCCAAGTATACGCCTGTATGCAATGTGTTTGACTGGAGGCGCGTAATGTACTCGTAATTGTAGTCCAAATGTTTGATATCATGGAAAGGACACCGTTAGGACTGCCACGCACGAGTGTACGCGCCATAGACACGCGATATCTGAGGTGGCACAGCGTCGCGGCGGCCCCTCAATACTCTGAACGTGTTATTGTATTGCAGACAGAGAGCTTTGTATGCTGTTGTGTGATTAAATAGCTAGCGACCCAAAACGATCGTAAAATTTAATCTTAAAAGTCTTCAATATTGATACTGTCATAGTAAATAAAAATTTACTATGACAGTTAACTATGACAACTAAAAAGTTGAGATCGGATTTTAATTTCGACTGCAGGCTAGTTGATGTTTTGTGGTAATCTGGACTGTATGTTGGTTGCAAGCTATTTACTACATATATTGTGACAGGTGGCGAGCCCAGCGGTGGCCAGCCCGCGCCCGGCGTCCAGACCGGGTGAGACAATATGTCATACAATTACACACATACAAGGTTTATTATTGGTATCAATCAGTACATTGGTGGTGAAGTGGTTATAGACAAGTCGCGGGTTCGAACCGGTCCCGTACCACTGAGTTATTTCTAATTCATGTATGGTCTATATATATATATATTTTTTTTATATTTTATGGTCTATATTGTAGACACCAATGTACTCAACGAAGAAGGAAACCTGCATGTCTCTGCATGGGTCTGTGAATTCTACCAATCCGCATTAGGCCAGCGTGGTAGACTGTGGCCTAATCCCCCTTCTGATCAGGGGAGGTCCGTGCCCCTGTAATGGGAACGAATATAGACTGGGGATGATAGATAAAGACATTCATGATTCTGATACAACAACTTGTGCTTATCATACAAATTTTGCCTCTACCGGGATTCAAACCCGGGACTCATTGGCATAAATAACAGGGTCACTGCCACTGTGCCAATCAGTCGTCAACCCTGCCTGGTGATTATAATTCCGTGACGAATAAAATAGGAACCACATCTCTATCGCTCCCCCCCAATTGGCCTAGGTGCTACCGCAAATAAGGATGGAACTACGTGTAAGACAGCAAGGGAGTAAGAAATATAGGCGGCACTACATCGAAGTGTCGACTAATGTTTAATCAAATTAATTGTATGTATCTGATCGCACAGCGTGGGGCGGGTACGAGTCGGACTCGCAGGACGTGATCCTGGTGGACGACGAGCCGCCGGCGCCCGCGCCGCCCAGCCAAGCGCACAAGATACTCACACCACGTAAGTCCCGCTCCCTATACACTTGCACCCACCATTCAGATGTAAGGTACTCGTTTAGAATTACCACTACTTTTAGTTCCTTTATTAATTCCACAGACTAATTAATATTATACATTAAAATGCAATAAAAACATATTTTTCAATTTAAGTTCAGTTCATTTATTTGCTTAACATAGGTACTAAGAACAGATGGATTTTGATTTGAAGTTCGCTATGTTATGCTAACGTGCAGTGTCGTACAAATATTTTCAAACATTATTAAATATTATAAAATTATTATGTTGCTATTATAATAATTGTACATATTCACATCAGACCCAGGTCAGGTTAGGTCAGCTCAGCTCTTCTGCCATTATGGGCTAGCAGTCTTATATTTATAAATAAAAAATATGCCACAAAATCACGGCAGTATAGTCACGTCACCACGTTTGACGTCATTGTGCAATAAACAAAATAAAATTATATGCCAAGTTGATTTTCTTGAAGTTGCGAATTTCATTTTTGAACGTGAAAAATTACTATCAATGCTGTGCTGTTCAGTGTGCAAGATTTTATAAAAGAAATAAAATACCATAAAAATAATTCGATAACCTAACAATGCTGTCAAATGTGTATATTTATTGAACGTAGACGTCATGTTTTCTGATTCTGATCAGTTTCCAAGCACGTAACTCACGGATATCTTACTTTCTCAAGAGAAAATTACATAATTTAATAATATTTTTTTTCCAGATTTGTATTAAGCTTTTTTTTATCGGTATACCATTATAATCATAGAACTACTAATACCGGGAAGTGCGTAGTAGGCGTGGTACGCGTGACATAAATATGCAGAATAATGCTCACTTACATCAATTTTCGTCATCGATCGATCCCAGTCGTGTTATAACATCGGATCGAGTCGTCTCTTACAATATTCATTATTTTCCTAGCTATGCCGTATTTTTCCATTTTGAAGTGCAAAAATAATAGCAAAAAAATCATAATAATGGAGGGGGAACAATATATGTAATCATAATAATGGAGGGGGAACAATATATGTAATCGTATTTTTCGTTGGTACGAAACATCGAAAAATATGATTTCATCTATTAAAAAAACTTGTATACATATTTTCAATTCATCAAAAATGTTAATAGAAAGTAAGGCTAAAACATCCTTAATACTGAACAATAGGGTTTGGGGTTGAGTGCACCGTTCAGGATTTCTTCGCTATTCAATTGGTGACCGTGTTATCTACACTTTTCGTAATCTTTAGGGTGCAACAACGCCAAACTATCGCTAACTATGGGTAATTGGTAATCCTTCATTAATTACTATATGGTAAATATCCCGAAAACTGTAGCAGTTTTAAATATGAATAAAATAAATAATAGAATTTATTTAATGAAATAAATATCGTTACAAGTCCACACAAGTAATATATGTAGAAATTTGTGTTTTAAATTGTTGATTTAATGTTCATTTACAATTTCAGCTGTAAAGAGGCCACTGCCCTCACCGGAGCCTCTGTGTGATGATAAGAAAGCGAAAAAAGACAAAAAACTTAAGAAAAAAAGGTAAAAATTCTATTACTATGTTATTTATGTACATAATTTAGTAAGGTACTGAAATATCCAGAGCCTCTTATATAATTTTCGATGTCTATATAATTTAAAAGCTTTGCTGGTGATTGAAGATGTTTGCTGATGAAAGGAAACCCGTATGTTCACTCTCTACACAATGCTAATTTGAAAGCCATTTTGTTTTCATCGTTTTGCCACCAGCCAGTGGATTTTCTTACCACGTTTTTGTTATAACATAATATAGCAAATAGATATTGATTGAAGAAAACGTATTTGCTGTAGCTAAAACCCGACATAACAAAGAGAATATACATATACGGAATATGGATACTATTTGGTAAAAATTACATTATGTAACTTGGTTAAAAACTGTCTTTTTACCCGACTGCGCCAGAAGCAGGGTTATGTTTGTCGAGTGTATGTATGTATATTTCTTTGGCACGCTCTGTAGCCTAAACGGCTTGATGAATTTAAGCTATATATAAGAAAAAATTTTTTTTTCACGAAGTCGGGTTTATTGTTTTTTCTTTTTCAATAGTGTTATTTTCTGATGTTATTACGGTTTTTTGGCTCTAGTGAAAAGTTGAGTATTAGCTACCTAGCGCAAATACGTTTTCTTCCATCGATACACATGGACACATACAGACATATATGTATATGTATGGTTGCAGACTTCAGTGTATTCAATCCGCATGCTCGCATGTGTGTAAAGTCCACCAACCCGCATTAGGCGTAACTATGGCCTAATCCCTTTCAGATTAGGGGAGCACCGTGCCCCTAGTGACTGGTGGTGATGATGTATGTATGTATATAAAATGTTATGTTGACGTAGAGGCCATAGTCGCGCTGGAACGGGGGCGGAGACGACGGAGGGCGCGCTGCCTTCGCCCGCGCCTGCGCACCCGTGGGCGACGCGCAATGGCAGCGTGCCCGAGCGCCGACGCAACGGCTGCCGGCGCGACGCAGTCGACACGTACGCCGCGCTGGTCAACAAGATGCCGCCAGTTGGCGCTAAAAAGGTTCACAAACTTATTACTGGCTGTCGCTAGCTGCTCCGCTTACGTGGACTACCTATCTACTCGATAGCCCACCTGGGCGTGCGCCATAATTTCTTCGTAATCGTATTGCTTTCTGACATGCTAGACAAATATTGTGATAGCGCGGCTAATAGCATTATATAAATATAATTTATAATAGCATTATATAAATATAATGTCGCTTCCTACCAGTGAAAATATGTTTACGATTGGATCATTGGTTCCGGAGATTAGCCCCCTACATACAAACTTACAAACAAATTTTATCTCTTTATAATATTAGTATTAGTATAGATCAGAGGTTCGCAGAGCTTTTTTCTCATAGACCACTTTTAAAATTTAGCTGGTTCCGGTGGACCCACTGCAGGTACATTTCTACCATATTCCCAAAAGTCGACAAAACATCTGAAGATTAGATCTAACTATGGAAATCCCCGTCGAGTCTCCCGTGGACCCCAGGGGGTTCACCTGGACCACTTTGCGAACTAAGGCTATAGATCATCGTTATATCACTGTAGAGAATGGACACCGGCCCCTCGGCAAAGCAATCGGTTGAGTAGTTGAACCGTGAGATTCAGTAGGCAGACAAATCCTATTTATGATAATATTAAGAGTTCTATAAAAAAAAATTTGCTATTATTTGTTCCATCAAATGTGAAAATTTGATCGCAGAACAAAATTGGAGTCTATTGTGAAAAAATAACGTTATTACAAAAGATACGACAGAAGTGAATTAATAACAGTGAATAATATTATAAACACTTTTCACCTTTATCTAGCATCAAATTAGGATTACCTGTTTCTTAAGTACTAGACAACGATATACTTATAAATGTTAATACAAATCCATAACTCTGGTACAAGCACTCGAACTCGGGACGCATTGGCCTAAAAAGCTAGGTCACTACCTCTCTGTCAATCGTCGAATGAGACAGAGAGAAAGAGAAAGTTGATTAGGATAAATATCCACTGAGGTTTATGTCATCGGGTTTAATAAAATTACCAGGTAAAAACGACTGCGGAACTGTTGGAGGAGATCCAGTCGCGCGGCGCGAAGCCGCCCGCGTCCCCGCGGTCTCCCGCCTCGCCCGACGTCATGCTCATCGAACCCGACCGTGAGCCATTCACTACTATTACAGCTTATGTCTTCCTCCCAGTCCATATTCGCTCACACTACAGGGGTACGAACCTCCCCTGATCGGGAAGGGGGATTAGGCCGTAGTCTACCGCGCTGTGCTAGTGCACGTTGGTAGACTTCACACACCCAAACGGGCATGCAGGTTTTCTCACGAAGTTTTCTTTTCCGTTAAGAACATTCGTATCTACAATGTAGACTGTATGTGAATTACAAATAACTCAGTCGTACGGGACCGGCGTCGAACCTACGACCTTTTTAATCGCAAGCCGTGTCTGGTACCACTAGACCACCAGTGTATTTGTACTTGTCCTATATTTTATCTATATGTCCTTATTTGTTGACCAACAGTACAATCTAAAATAGTTATGCGGTACGTTCTCATAGGTTCCTCGTACTGACGAACCTATGAGGACGTACCGACACATTGCTAGAAAGGAATATAGACTTTATTTGTATAGAATACCATAAGATGAAACACTATTCTTGTTACAGCATGCGTGAAAGCCCAATCCCCGCTCCAGAACGGCGGCAGTGTTCCTTGCTCTCCGCGCGGTTCCACAGCGTCACCTCTACCTCCGTTAGAGGATGAGCGGGAGTTCCGGGAATGCACTTGTGGTGAGGAGCAAGCTGAGGACGACTGTCCCGCTGCCCCACGGGGCGAAGTCCATCCGTTCCACGTACACGCGCTACACAACGTGTACCTGCCCGGAGTGAATGGCACGCGGGCTCCGCTCGTGCCCCACCGTTTCGCAGTTCGTAAGCTGCAGGACCCTGACAGGCCCGGCCTTTTCGCGAGTGTCGTGCCTTTATACAAATACTCAGACTACGCCGACGATTATTGCGCAAAGAATATGTCCCGTGTGCCGCTGTTGACCCATCTTCCATTTACGGAGTTCGCCCCACCACCGCCAGACCCGCCCCCGCCTCCCTCGCCTCCTCCAATCAGACCGTATCCCATCGAATCTGAAGTGAAGGAAGAGGATTCTGAAATCAAAATGGAAATTAAGGAGGAATTGGTTGAGGAAGACCCTGTAAAGGAAGAAATTAATATAGAAGCAGAAATGGTTGGAGTGCCAACACTAGAACCTAGTGAAAGACTGAAAGCGCCGCTCCTAGATGCCGATGAAGATACACAGCCTAGTCGGAATGAAAATGGAGCAGAGGTCATAGTTGAGCGTGACGTCATTACAGAGCAGCGGGACCACAGGACGGTGGAGCGGACGAAAGAGGGAGCTACAGATGGACGCAGCTTATACAAGCTGTGC
Source organism: Thaumetopoea pityocampa (assembly GCA_017165845.1). Lineage (NCBI taxonomy): Eukaryota > Metazoa > Arthropoda > Insecta > Lepidoptera > Notodontidae > Thaumetopoea > Thaumetopoea pityocampa. Next base: position 31,139 of record WUAW01007418.1, on the reverse strand, counting down.
CGGCGTGCTATCGACTCCATACCGTATGACTACTCGCAGCTATCGTGTGCGCCCGTGGTGACGTTGCCAGAAGTTCCTAGTGAGGCACAAACGGTGCTGGAGGAAGCGCTACAGAATGCGGATGAGTCGAGAGATGAAATGTGCAGGCCGATCCGACCGCCTCGCTTCGCAGAGTGGCACGAATGTGCACAATTAGGGTCGCTGCTGGCGCTGCCTTACGTCGTGATAGACTGACGGCTCCACCGTACACGAGCCCCCAAGTGTCCTTACGTTAGTTGTAAGCGTCGCGCGGTGCAGTGCGCCATAGTCATATATTTATTTTGTAACTAGGCGATTAACAAATTTTTGTACCGGATCGACAGTGCGTTGTGATATTGTGTACAGTGCGAACTTAGTTAGTGGACGGTTACTCTCCATGTTAACCGTTAAGTAGTGATGAGAGGTGTTCAAAGTGTCATCCGGATACCTGACAGGTACATTTTCCTATATATGAAGCACTTAGACTTTTTTTAGGAGTATAGTGACAAAGGTATTGTTTAAAATATTAAATAATATTCTTACACTTGTTTCATATGTATTGTGTTCCTTAAGATTTAGTACTAATTGATTCGCTTTAATACTTCCTCAGTTCTATGACTTATAATAAAATTGTCACTATTGTCCAAAAATTATATTATTATGTAACAATAATTAAGTACAATTGTTGTATTGAGACCCTCGCATCACTATTTAGATGTTAAAGCCAAACTTTATTTTTAATTACTCTACCAAAATGGCTCCTGAATTAATAAGTGTTACTTTCCTAAACAGTTAAGTATTGGTACCAGTCTCCGCGACATTCCTGGCTAACATCTGACATCTGAATTGGTCGCTATAAGCTAACCTACGATCTACATCCATCTTGTTTAGAAATGAAAACTACAATTGTGTAGGTCAGCGATATAGTAGTGGCCGTGTAGTGGATACAGACTCGCGGATTCAAAGGCTTAAGTATTATGGAAGGCACAAAAAATAATGGGTCCTCGGTTCTTTCTCAATGACACTGGCCATAGCAGAGATTGCAAGGTCATTTGAACCTATGTCATACCTCTGGTTTAACCACTTCACGCCCCTGACCACATATGTGGACATTTTGTTTTTTAAAGTTATAGTTACTGTTAATAGAATAAATAGAACAAAGATTTGATAACAAATTATTCACTAAAGAATCTCTCAGTCAAAGAAGTAAAGTTTTTTTTTTGTTTGACTGCACTGGTAATGGTTATTTCCGATCATTTAATTAAGTATTTTTTCCCTCTGCATAAAAAATAGTCCCTGAAGAGGTTAATAGCAAACCCTGTCTTGGTCACCAGGTCAGTGTAATACTAGGTCTCTTAATCCATAGCATGGAGGTTCTTTTCAAATATTTCTAATATTCTTTGTTAGTATGTTTTGTTATACTGGGCTTAGTTGCCTGATGTATAATGCCTATGCATAAAAAATGATCGGTATTCATTAATACTATTTGCTAAATTTGTGCATATATATTGTAAACGAAACTAAATATTGATGATTGCATATCTTCTAAAGCCAGACCCATAGAGGATATAATTATAATTAATTTATACTTGAAGAAGCTTTCAACATAGCATTGCAATTAATATATAGGAATTGATTGTAATGATGTCCCATTTCACTAGTCAAAAACTATCAAAAAGAGGCAACAATCACTTTTTTGTATATATTTAAATTTACCAAATATAATAAATAAATAAATAATCACTAAATCACTAACACCTTGAAAAAACTGACACGCTTAAAAGAGTTTATTGTCGTCTCTTTTATATAATATCAATATTTATATCCCTTCGCAGAGAAAACCAATTTAGATAATTAAATTTATACCATTATAAAATTAAATTTACCATTATAAATGTCAAATTTTGTAAATCAAAGATATTAAAAAAAACTACTCAGTTTGACTAATTAAGGGCTTCTGAAACCAAATCCGTCGATATTTATTTGTTTGTTTGTTTGTTCGAGCTTCACGCAAAGACAGGGGGTAAATTTTGGTCAAACTGTTACAGTCTTAAAGGTACTATTCCAACTTAAATATTGCAACATGTTTGATCAAAATCGGTTCAGCAGAATTGAATTGATATATTTTGATCCCTGTTTTATTAGCCTCCGAAAATAATACAATAATATTAAGAAAATATAAATTAGTATCTTGATATTTCAGATTAAATAAGCCGATATTTTTAATCCCCTATTCTATAACCGTTTCAATATTATGTATATTTACAATAGGCCCATTTTAATAGGCTGTATTTGACACTATGAAAATAACCTTGCAAGGGCGGCCATACAATGTTATTAATTTTTTCATAGTTAAAACGGCACAGTTGGCATAAATTTCTTCAGTTACCAAATATATATTTATTTTAATAATGATAAACATGACTATTTTACGACTTACTTTGACTAAAAAACATTAATATCAACATATCGCTCATCCAATAGAACAATGGCGTAATTACATTTTTGCAATTTATCAGAAGAAGCGTTTCAG
>WUAW01007418.1:1171-13653 GCA_017165845.1 Thaumetopoea pityocampa | reverse complement strand
CACGCACACGCACACGCACACAGAAGTTCGCAAGTGTTTCTGTGCTTCGTAAAGAACGTTAACTCGCTTGTGCGGTTAAATACTACTCAAGATTAGGAACTAAATTGGATGTCCATACACATTTGGAGAATCTGATGGCATCGAACCTTATCGGTCGACACAGGCCACTCGGGTATCAACTGGACACGCTTCCTCTTAAAAAGGAGGTATTTGGCATAATCTCCAGCTTGGCAGGCGTCCTGGAGATCGCAGGAGATTTGATTGAATAACAGGATGACACCGCCGGTGTGGTGGTCACGTCCCTCAGCTGGTTCTCACAGCACCGCGGGAGGTGGAGGATTGCAGCTATTATTACGCCGGCGCTACACAGCAGAAGGCATGTAAATATCATGTAAATATCATGTAAATATTATGTAAATATCATGTAAATATCATGTAAATATTATGTAAATATCATGTAAATATCCTCTGCAAATTTATGTGGACTGTACTAAAAGAATCGATGACTTGAATCAGACTACACCTTGAAATAAAGAGATGTTTCGCTTACCGCTTCTGGGAAATCGGCAAGTAAGTCATCCAACTTCTTCGGCGTTTGCTGTGTGCCCGGCGAGGGGGTCGTGGAGCGCGGGAAGGGCCCCGGCGACGGGGTGGGCGCGGGGCGCAGGCCGTGCGGGGAGTGCGGCCGGGGCGCGCCCCCGGGGTAGCGCTGCGACGTGTTCTGCGACGAGTACGTGGTTTCCGAGTACTTGTATGTGGATGGACCCTGGAAACAGATTATATTACACTAATAAATGAAATACTATGAGCCTCATAATAAAGTTCAAGGTCGCCCAACCAGCAATGGAAAGAGCTATGCTTGGAAATTCCCTGCGAGATATGATCCGCAATGAGATAATTCGCAGGGAAAAGAAGAGTCGCCGATATGACTCAAACGATCGCAAAGCTGAAACATCGGTGGGCGTTGGGGTCCTAAATTGTTGGAGTGGCGACTCCGAACCGAGGTGGAGTGATGATCTGGTGACGGTCGCGGGCAATCGGTGGATGCAGACGGCTCATAGCTGCTCAGTGTGGCGATCATTAGAGGAGATCTATGTCCAGCAGTGGACGTCTGTTAGCTGATATGATGATAATGATGTGTAGTAGAAATAGTAGCGGATAGGATTTGAGATAGATGCTTGGTAGACTAAAGATAAATACCCCACTTGATAATCAGAGGTATGCGCCCCAAATTGGCCTTTGGACTAAATTTGAAATTTGTACTGATACCGGCGTAAATATAAGCATTTATGTGTGCATACTCTTGGATTGGACTTAACTTTTGGATAAATGTACTATTAATGTAGTCAGCAATTTGTAAGAATATAAGGGATAATAAATAAACTATTCATCATGATCATCAGCCCGTGGAAGTCTATTGCTGAACATAAGCTTCCTCTTTAAAAAGGAGGGATTCGCCATAATCCTTAAGCTGGCAGGCAGGGTCTTGGATTTCGCAGTGGATTTTGATCCAAAATCAGGATAACGCTGCCACCCGTTAAACTATTACATAAATATAATCGACGACTGATTGGCGCAGCGTCTGTGGCCCTGCTTTCTGTACCAACGAGTCTCGGGTTCGAATTCCGGTAGTAGCAAATTTTATGTGAAATGCGTGCATGTGCAAATATTTTTATACGCGTCATGGACGTATTTATCTATATATATTTTATCTATATGTATTTATGTATATAAGTATGTATATCGTTGTCTAGTACCCAAAACACAGGGAATCCTAGTTTGTGACTAGACAGAATACATAAAAAAATATATAAATGTAGGCAGCGACTCACGTGTGGGCCGTGTCCATCGCGCGGCTCCGCGGACAGCACCCGGACCTCGTTGGCGGGGCTCGGGTACAGCACGCGCTCGCTGCTGCGGTCTGGGGCAGTCGGAGACAGGCGTGGGTAAGTAACGCTGATGATATTCATCGTTATAATCCCCACTACAGGAGCACGGACCTCCCCTGATCAGGAGGGGGATTAGGCCGTAGTCTACCGCGCTGGCCTAGTGCGGGTTGGTAAACGTTTTAGTAGTAGTGATAGAAGTTTTGAGTTTTGAGTCGAGCCGTGTCTGATACCACTACCCTATCAATGCATAGGATTATATTACAAAAGGAATACTATCGTCATCGTCATCAAATCGAGGAAGTCCACTGCTGGACATAGGTCTCCTCTTTAAAAAGGAGGGATTTGCCATAATCTTCTCTCTTGGCAAGAATCTTGGAGATCGCAGTAGATTTCGATTGAATACCTGGGTAACGCAACGGGCAACAGCCCGTTACCCTGGCACATTCTTTAACCAGTTGTCACGATGCCCACGGCAAGAGATGGAGTGACGCTATTATTGTGCCGGCGACACGCCGGCCCGCGGGGGATAATGATGACGACGATAACAAAATTTACAGACAAAATAAACAAGAAATATAAGGTGTATATCGAGCGGTCTTATCGCAATGTGCGATTTCTTCCAGACAACCTTTGGATGGATAGGATTCCTAGCAAGAAATAGAAAAAGTACATAAAGCAGTCTTATCGCAAACTGCGATTTTTCCAGATAACCTATGGATGGATAGGGTTCATAGCAAGAAATATAAAGTGTACATTAGGCAGTCTTATCGTAAGGAAATTTGCGTACGCCAACGACCCCGTCGAGTCTCCCGTGGACCCCTGGGGGTCCACCTGGACCACTTTGGGAACTAAGGGTCTATACGGAATACAGCGGGATAACATCAAAAATTGTGTAGTCATTCCTTCCTTTTTGATCACCTAAGTCCTAGATATGTCGGTGGCACTGTACGTGAATAAAATCACAAGAGATGTAACGTATGATCGCGCTACCGGTAGCTAAAAGATAAATGGGGGTGCACTGACCGTCCGTGGTGACCGTCCTGTACTCGCGGGTGTGCGAGTTGCAGTGCTGGCAGTGCTGGCACCCGCCGGGGGAGATGGGCACCGGCGCCGGCGCAGGCGACAGGCTCCTCGTGCTGCGAACACAACACTACATCTTCGACACGACTCAAACCCCAAGATGAACAAACCACCGGACACGAACGATAGAAATATCATCATCATCAATCCGTGGGAGACTACTGCTGGATGTAGACTTCCTCCTTAAGGGGGGGGGGTCCATAATTTTGATTTTGTTTGAATAACAGAATAACGCTGCTGGCTCCCTATCCTGATACATCCCTTAGCTCTTTCTCACAGTAGCCACGGGAAGAGATGGAGTGACGCTGTCATCATGCCGGCGCCACGCAGCTGAAAACATACCCACTGTGAAACTCCCATCTACAAATCGTGTCCAATAGACCACATTGATACAACTTCCGTTTTCTACAACCGATACATACATATAATCACACCATTTTCCCTGGTTGTCTGACGGGGAATCGAACCCGGCCGCCCAGGTGACACACGGGGATACTGACCACTATACTACCGAAAATTGGGGTAGGCAGAAATAACTTCTTTCCACTTGCTACGAGCAAAGTGCACTTAGCAAGTGGAAAGAAGCTCACTTTTCACCCCAGCGGGAAACGAGACGTATTGTGTGGTGAACCGATAAAGATGTCTCACTAGCTTTTACCCGCGGCTCCGCTTGCTTTGATGTCCTTGAATGCATGTCAGAGACTATTGAAAATAGAATTTCTACTATCCCTCGTGGACAGTTTTTTCCTAGATAAAACGTACCCTATGTCCCTCTCTAGACCCCTGACAACGCGTGCACAAAATTTGATGTTGATCAATTGAGTAGTTAAGGTGTGAAACGTAACAAACTAACTCACATTCGCATTTATAATAATAGGTTTAATTTTATGCTGATGTGTACATACGATACATTATTCATTTATATAGTCCTTTATGTTATAATGACTTAATTAATATTGATTTCATCTAAATAACTATATTATATACCAGCTTTTAACCGCGGCTCCGCTCGGATTGATGTCCATAAATACATGTCGGAAACTGTTGAAAATACAATTATTTGATAACTTTGTAAAATATTTTTTTCTAAGACTTTTTTACGGAATAAAAGGTATCGTATGTCCTTCTCTGTACCCTTGACAATATGTGTACAAAATTTCATGATGATCGGTTCATTAGTACAGGTGTGAAGGGGAAACAAACAAACTCACATTCGCATTTAGAACATTAGTTAGGATGCTTTCAAATCACAAACATCTACGGATTTGGTTTCAGGAGCCCTTAATTAGTAGATTTGAGTACATCTTTTTTAAATACCTTTGATTTACAAATTTGACATTTAACAATTTTATAACTATTTTATTACTTAAAAGTCAATCAACACACGTCTGTCTGTAAGTGCAACTCACGTGTGCGCGTTCTCGGCTGAGCTGATGTAGGTGTGGTGGTGGTCGGCGCGCGCGGGCAGCGGCACCGCGGTGGGGTCCTGGTCCGCGGGCACCTCGTACGTGTACGTCTTCACCGTGGTCGTCACCTTGTTCATGGGCGTGCCGCTGCGCGAGAGCTGCCCGACACCGACAACACATGGTACAGTGTTCACGATGGTAACCAGAGGCATACCACTGAGGCGAGCAGAGCAAGGCGAAGCAAATGAACCTTTTAGGGCTGGAGTTTCCTAGACCAGAGAACTAAGGGATCTTCAGTGTAGTATCTGGCCTAATGCTGGCAGAACTGAAATACCAGTGTAAAAGGATGCGGTGTCTAAGGCTAAGCACAACTGGGATAGTACAAAAGATCAAGAGCCGATGAACGTTGGGTCCTAAAGAGTGTTAGATTGGCGACCCCGCACCGGAAATCGAGGTGTGCGTCGACTCCCGACTACTTGGACTGATAATCATCGATGGAAAAGGCTGCGTCACTCTTGAATGCAATAGGTACATATATCGAATGATTTGAGAAGGGGTGATTACCGTCGCGGAGCCGGGCGGTTGGTGGCAGTACGCACAGGCGCCGAGCGGCGCGGGCGCAGGTGCCAGCACGGGCAGCGTCGCCGGCACCGGCACCACGCGGGACTCTGACAACAGAACAATATAATTATAACTATTGTACTATTGTTGGCTTTTGATAGCCAACAATAGTACAATAGTTAATAAGTACAATAGTGGGCTATGGATAGCCATTTTGCTTGTAGCAAATGAAAAGAAATGGTCTCTGCCTACCCCAATTCTTCGTTAGTATAGTGGTCAGTATCTCCGCCCGTCACCCGGGAGACCGAGGTTCTATTCCCCGCCGGAGGACCAGGGCATAAGGTGTGATTGTATGTACGTTGTACTGTTCAATATGTTCTGCTTCTTCACCAACCCGTAGAAGTCCACGGCTGCACGTGGGCTTCCTCCTTAAAAAATCCCTCCGATTTGCCATAATCTCCACGCTTGGCAGGCGTTTTCAGATCGCAATGGATTGTGATAGAATCACAGGATTACATTACTGCCCGTTAACAGTTACAGTAACAGTATTTTTTTTTTCAGATAAAAGATACCCTATATCCTTTTCTATACTCTTGAAATTGTGTGTACAAAATTTCATAATGGTCGGTTAAGTAGTTAAAGCAATGAAAGCGTAAAAAACATACTTACATTCGTATTTAAAATAGTTGCGAGTTTTCGATACTACAACGCTAAGTTAAGCGAGTAGGTGATTTTAGGAGTTTACCCTCTACCTTAATTATTTATTATTTACTACTATTGTTCACATAGTCCACTTGTAATGTTTTTCACTTTTGGGTAGACCCCCAAAGCGTAGTTAATATGAAATTTTTGTATATTAACATCAAATGTGTTTTTGACAGTTGGCGTGGACCCCTTGCACGTCATCGTCAACCCTCGGGGGTCGATATAGACCACTTTGGACATCATTGGTCTAGATCAGAGGTTCCCAGACTTTTTTTTCTCATAGACCACTTTCAAAATTTAGCTGGTTCCGGTGTACCCCCTGCAGCCCGTTTACCCGTCTTCTCCTCTCTGTAGACTTCTTGCCGCAGTTCCGCTGCTCTGGTCAGCGTGGAGGGTGCTGGAGGCGGGCTGGAGCCCCACGACGAAGACTCCAGTCGCTCCTCGCGCTTCAGGGTGGAGTATCCGCTGGATGGTGCCTTGATGGGGGTACTGGAACACATAGGAGACCCCCTGTTAAATTTAATACAGTGAACCTGGTCTGAGTATATAATTCGTTTAGGGGTCCATATATACCAACGCAAATATTTTGACGTAGTCAATTTTATATAAAACTAGCTTTTAACCGCGGCTTTACCCGCGTTAATGTCCTTAAATACATGTCACAGACCGTTGAAAATGTATTTTTTTTCTATCCCTCGGGAAGTTTTTTTTTCGAGTTAAAAGGTACTTTATGTCCTCTGTACCCCTGACAATGTGTGTACAAAATTTCATGTTGATTGGTTGAATAGTTCAGGTGTGAAAGCATAACAAACAAACTCACATTTACATTAATTATAAGTGAGGATTAAATTTAATACTATCTGTTGCACGCAGCTTCACTCGCGTGTTCAGTATTTTAATGATTAGTTTTAATCCAGTGATTAAAACTAATCATTCACTTCATCACATTTACAAATAGGCACTTCAGTAAGTGCCTATTTGTAAACGACGTTTGCGGTGTTCTCTTTTGAGGATAAAATTACTAAACCTATTCAGCCTCTTAGGAGTAAAATTTTGAAAAATACCGTTATACGTGTACATTTATTTCTAACCGGAATTAGGTATATTAAATTTCGTGCTTCATAGTTTGAATATGACGGATTTCCATACAAGCGTTCATCCCTTATTTTACCTCCTTAGGGGTGAAATTTCCGATAATCACTTCCAAAAAAAAAACCACCACGAATTTAATGCAACAATATATGATATAACTTGAACATCACGTTCGATCTATCTGTCCTAGTGGAAAAGTCGGTTTTTTTTCCAGAAATGGATCGAGACAAATGTAATTAATATCGAATACAAAAGTGTACTATATATATATATATATATATATATATATATACTACCCGTGCGGGTAAACAGTGGGATTATCAGCGACGTCGCCAAGCGGCAAAGGTATCAATTCTGATGTATCACAAATTTCGGCTCTCCTCTCTTTTTCTAATACCAAACACCAAAACGAGACAGCAAATATTTTTAGCGAATACCAATCTACACTTCTAGCAAAAGGCACAAAACACGTCGTTGTTGCTTATATTTAGTCGACGTGTTCCGAGGTCACGTCTAAATTTTTATATAGAACTTAATTTTGACGAGTCTAAACTGACAGCGTAAAAATTATTGCTATCTCGTTTTGGCGTTTGACATTAGAAAAAGACAGGAGAATTTGAATTTAGGTGTGTTAAAGCGGAATTGACACTAAAGTGGAGCTGTTTAGTGTTTATACAGAACTAGCCAATACCCGCGGCTTCGCGCTGCGTGATGGTAACGATATTGATTCACAGCCTCAGTTCTCAGTTCTCGGTATCTTTCTGCTAGTCTTGCGTGCATCCCTAGCCAAGTTGACATTCGTCAATCGTTATCGTTAATAGAAACGAAAAAAATGTATTGGAATGACACTTCTAATCGCCCAGCCGCACGTGACTTATCGTATTATGTTTTCGTTTTCTATTAGCGATAACGATTGTCGAATGTCAACTTGGCTAGGAGGTCTGTTTTTTGAACAACACTTTGCACGAGCTAATAACGCTAGTGTTAGATAAAAGTAAACCAACTCACCCCCTCTTATAGTCAAAAGAAACGCTCTCAGCTGTGTCAGAAGTGTAGCCATCTGGAATTAAAAGACGGGGCAGTATTATAATCATTATCATCAGCTCGTGGCGGTTCACTGCTGGACACGGGTCTCCTTCATAAATAGGAATGATTTGCCATAACCTCCACGCTTGGCAGGCGTCTTGGAGTCGCAGTAGATTTTGGTTGAATAACAGAATAAAGCTGTTACAGATTATCCTGATTATCGCTGTTACCAATTATCTTGATTATCGCTGTTACGATTATCCTGATTATAGCTTTTACCGATTATCCTGATTATTGCTGTTACCGATTATCCAGATTATCACTGTTACCGATTATCCTGATTATCGCTGTTACGATTATCCTGATTATCGCTGTTACGATTATCCTGATTATCCCTGTCACCGATTATCCTGATTATCGCTGTTACCGATTATCCTGATTATCGCTGTTACTGATTATCCGTTAGCTGGTTCTCACAGCATCCACGCGAAATGACGCTACTATTAAGCCGGCGCCACACATCACTACATACAGCGTGTTAATAGATGTTTCTGTTTAAACCCTGTGTGATCTTAACTGATCGTCGATATACCCCTTAGAAGAATTTGACATTTAGATTTATTATTATTTCTAATAATAGATCATTTCTTTGAACGTTGCAGTTATTCAGTTAGATGGTAAGATAATTCCCCCTGAAGTCACTGGCATAAGATATAACAATTCACTACTTCGGAGTAGCAATGAGAAGACATTGGAATCGAAGTAGTATCAATCGGCCTTGAAACTTTTGTAATGTCCAAGAGTTGCGCTCCGATGAGCTGCAAGCCATTATACTCGTACTACATAAAGCATTATATAAAAACAAGGCACTAACTTTTGTACAGCTGTCTTTCTTGATCTTTTTGCAAGTCGTCCAGTAGGGAGTCCAGCTCCTCGACGTTATGCGAAAGTTCTTTGGTCACCTTAGAACTCTTCACTTTGGAGTAGCCTGTTAAAAAATATTATTTTGCGTTCAAGGGTCTTAGATATAATTATAATAATAATAATTTAGGCACCTTTTTTTAGACCCATTGATCTAGTCCCAAATTAGGATTCCCTGTGTCTTGGGTATTAGATAACGATATACTTATTTATATAGATAATAAATACTAATGCATATATAGATAAACAAAGACCTTAAAGAAGTGATTAAAGAAAAATTCCCTAAATCAAAATTAAAAAAATACTTCTTACAGTTTGATAGTGAACAATGATTACAAGATAAATATATGTATCAACAATAATTCTAAATAATCAATATATTTCACCTTCCAAATTTTGTCTTCTCCATACGACATGCGAAAATAAAAACAGTCTGTATTAGTTCATGTAACTGCGAATGCGCAGCGCCCGCGCACACCGCGGCGGTCTATTGGCGTTAAGTGTGACGATTTTGTAAGTGATGTATTTTAATTTAACATCAAATAAAAAAAAAACCATGGCTCGGGTACAAAATTCATGCTCACCGCACCGGTTGGTCCGTACCAGGATTCGAACCTGGGGCCGAGTGGCACAGAAAATGTGTACATTGGTGATCCAGAGGTGCTAGACCGCGGTCGTGGATTCGATTCCTGTCCCATATCATTGAACTATTTCACAAACTTATGCACTGCACGGACGTGTGAAGTCCACCAACCCGCACTAAGCCAATGTGATTGGCTAATACTTCTGCTGATTAAGGGAGGTCTTTGCCTCTGTAGTGGGGACGAAGGACGAATATGGACTTCAGATAATTATTTAGAAAGTAATGTTGTTTCTGTCACTGAAAATACTACGGCCAAATCAGCTTGGAGACGTTTTTGTGGTTTTAGGAGTGTACGGTCAGCAGATAGATAAATAAACATTTTTTTTTATTTTTATAGATAGGTACTTAATATTATTCTTATTAAACGTAATTTAATATGTATAATTAATTTCTAACGCTACTTATAAGCGACTGATGCGAGAGTGCGAGGCACGCGGCAGCTAGCGCAAACTGGTTTATTCCAGTTTTAGTCACTGTGAGTATAAGCACTACTACAATCGCAAACGCGTCTCCAAGCTGATGTATCTGTATGCTTTTTGTATATACCTATATTATATAACCATAGTAAAGAGAGCATGTATATCATTTTATCAAAATGTGAGTAAATAAAATGTGTAATATGGTCAGGGAGTACTTAATCTTTTAGCCTGTCCGGCAAATAGCTTAATTATACGGGTAAACGACCCCTGCCCCCCGAGCTACTACTGCCTCTTCTTACTCCTTCCGAGATAGTAGTATCCTATAGTCCTTTCCCAAATTCCATATTCCGTCTTCAAGACACCGTTTCTACCTCATTTCCTTTTTCCGTGGAAACGCAATGAGGAACTTAAATCACTTTTGAACATCATAATATGGCGGCGTTGTGGTTCGCCACCCGACACGTCTCGTTTCCCGCGGGAGCGAAAAGTGGGCCACGGATAGTCAATTCGCTCGTAGCAAGTTAATAGAAGTGGTCTCTGCTTAACTCAATTCTTCGGTAGTATAGTGGTCAGTATCTCCGCTAGTCATGCGGGAGACCGGGGTTCGATTCCCCGCCGGAGGACCAGGGAAAAGGCATGATTGTATGTATGTATGTAATATATTAAAGGTGTCGCCTTAAATACTCCTGTAGGGTTGACAGTGTGAGAAGACCCGTACCTGGTGTAGAGCCGGTCGTTTCGTAGTTGTAGGTTCGAGTCCCAGAGCTTCCTATCGCTGGGAGTTCACGTTCTTCTCGTTCGTAATAGTAAGAGCTGTTCTCTGATGACTTCGGGACAGATTTTGGTGGGATGGTGTACTCCTGGAATAAGATGAAATATTTTTTACTAAACCTGTGGTTAGTTGAGCTTGAACAGGAGACATCAGCGAGTGGACTGCGAAATGGAGATAACATCAGGAACCTTGGTGTGGACAAAACGATGTTTCAAAATCTACCCGTTTACATTAATTATTGGGGTCGGCGGGTAGTCAAATAATGATTTGACTACCCGCCGACCCCAATAATTAAATAATAATTAAAATTAATTATTATTTAATTTTGGGTAATGACCCATGATTGGAGAAGCTTGACAAATATAACCGTTATGGATGAAAACATGAATATTCACTTGCGAGAGAACAGATACTTATAGAAAGGTTCTAAACTAGCTACAAACAGTGTTCACTTGTAGTTTTTTCCCAAAAAACAGAATTGGTCTTGTGTGAAACAGGCGTGACCAGCAAATAAGGCCTGACTGTGTGTATGTCTTCTTCTTCTTGGCGTTATTAATCGCGGCTTCTGTTGCCAGGGTCCGCCTTCCTACGAAGTTTCCTCCATTTTGCTCGGTTTTTGACATCCTTAATAGTAAGGGGTGTAAAGGGCTATATCATCTAAGAACCCAAGCCAACCCCACCTGCCCGTGGTGTACCCTGCTGACCAACGAACGTAATCCTGGCGAACGGGTCCCCGTTTTTGGGGTTATGGGGGTCAGACGGTCGTCGTCCCATGATAAAACCCACTATCGCCACATCATATGAAACGTGACTATGTATGTATGTATGTAAGTAAAAATTACCTTTTTCCTGATTTTGCGACGATTTTTTTGGCTCTGATGAAAAGTTGGATTTTAGCTACATTCAGCAAATACGTTTTCTTCCGTTGATTGCATTTGTAACTTATCCAAGACACATGTTGTTGCGATGCACGACGCACGTACATCGCACATCACGTCTGCCGCTTACCGGAGACAGTCGTTTGTTCATCTAACATCTCAACCCGACTAATGGAACGATGATATCACCTATGAACGAGTTAGACACTGCCATATAAGGCCACGCGCGACGGTTGTTTTATCAAAGAACGCATTAGAGTTGCATGGAAATGTATTTAATAAATACTAGAGAAAATATCATCCTTTCGTAATAATTTAAGGCTACACCTGGATATGGAGCTTCTTCATGAAAGGATAGAATTTGCCATAATCTACGTGTTTGACAGTCTTTTCGGAGATCACAGTAGATATTGGTTGAATCACACGATAACCCAGCTAGCCATGTTCCCTTACTTTTAGCTACATGTAGCATCCCTCAGTTGGATCCCATAACGCCCACGAGAAGAGATGAGGTGACTATCTTATTATGCTGGCCCACACATTGTATGATGTTATGGTTGTGTCACTGTCTTAAGAGACACAATGTGTTTTGGGTTTCACCTTTCGATTCTGATGTCTGCAATGGGTTTGAATCAGCGTCAAGTACTAAAAATATATATATAATCCATGAGAAAAAAATGGTGAAAAAATATGTCAAACAATGTATCTCACAAAGATCAGGTCAGAGAGAAACCATAATTTGAACCTATTCCACAGATAAATCCTCTACAATAACAGTAGATCCGGTTAACTTTAGATAAAGGGAAGGATACGGTTTTGCCCCACCGTGTCTGAAGTACGACTATATCGATGGAATAAAACGTATTTGAATAGCTAAAACCCAAATTTTTACTAGAGCCAAAACCCGTCGCAAAACGTCGTATTAGAAAAAAAACATCTTTTCCACCACACAAGATCCATTTCACAGTATCTTATGCGGTTGAAATTTATGTGTACGTACTATGCGGTAAAAGGTATCCAGATATCTAATCTGGTTAAAAAATCATGTTCTTTTTTTTATGTTTAGATGCTTTTTTGACCTTAGTGTAAA